>BMAV01000554.1:0-71560 GCA_019973955.1 Trichonephila inaurata madagascariensis | reverse complement strand
ACCACTTTTTCTTATTAAAGGGTTTGACGCCCTCGCGTCCTTCTTCTAACATAACTGCTAAGTTCTTTGACGGCCAGATTAAGGAAAAACCTTTTCCCAACCCAATACCAAGAAGACAAACGGATCGAATATGTAAATGAGATATTTTAAAAAAGGATAGAAGCTTTGATGAGAAGGGCAAGTCTAGAGATAACTTAGTGTGAATCATTCGGATCAAGTGTTAGATGACCATAGTTTGGAAGAAGGATACGTTCATATCAATTAAATTATAAGGAAGTCTGAATCTTCTCATCTAAATTACGTTATAGGTATTACCTCAATCGTAAGGAAGGTGACTCTAAAAAAGGTAATTTTTTTGTATAGGAAGGTTAGTCAGTTAATTTATTATAATTAAGATAAATGATCTGTTGCGCGATCTGACTTGAATATAAGGTTTAATTGGGTGTTAACTCTCATTTAAGAAAGTTGTTAATTAAATTAAGAAATTTAATTATTCTTAATAAAAGTTGTGTTAAGAATCCAAAATGTCTCATCATTTAGATAATCCCACACCTCTAGCTTACGGATCCTAATAGACATAGTCATCACAGGATGGTATGTCTCAACTTTACAAAAAATTAAGCTATTTGAGTTACAGAGTTTTATTTTTCCCTTCAAAACAACTCCTAATAATTTTAATTTATAATTTCCCCCCTGTTTTTTGTGTAATAGGATCATAAATGAAAATTTTCCCAATATCTCATCATCTAAAAAAAGGGATGTCCAACACGCATGCCGCATGTGGCCCGCCGACACTTTTAAAATTTTTTTAAATATCTTTTCTTAATGTTTTTTTTTAAAATTTATTTAAGGGGATTTATATATGTATATAAATCTACAATGTATTTGCCGTTTGTTCTTGTTTTAAAATAAATATTTTTAAAATTAAAACGTCATTTAGATTAAAATAGTTTTTATTTTTTATCAAACTATCATTTTATTTTCTTAATATTTTACTTTTTTTAATAAATTCGAATCAATCTATACTGTGGGGGTTTCAATTTATTTTGTGAACTTTCATTTCTCCTCCTCCTTTTTTGTTTGGGTCCCAAAAGCAAGAGGCAGTCAGAGATGTTTTTAAAGTTTAAAAAAATTTTGGGTTTAAAATAAAAAACAATGCATACTTAATCGTTTTTCAAGACGCCAATCAAATTTCAACAATGAGTAACGAAAGATCAATTCAAGAGGAACTCCATAATTTTGAAAAAAAAAGGAATGTTTTATTTTAAACATTATCTGTTCATTGTATTATTATATTATATAAACAATTTTATTATCCATGTCGTATACATGAAAATAATGAAAACAATAAAAATAATTCATTTTTTTTTAAAATTTTTACCCAATAAATGTTTTTGTTTCCAAATCTAATATAAAGTCATATTTTATGTGACGCCCGCGAGATTATAATGTTTTGGAAGTGACCCCCAATGTCATTTTTGGGGTTGACACCCCCGATCTAGAAGACAAAGATACTGAGGGGAAAATTCAATACTTTCCGTCTCTTTTTTCCCCATCGTTCCATCAATTTAAATATATTGTGGTTTTTTTTAAATATTGTATAATTAAAAAAAATGTTAATATATTAAAAGTACTTTTTTCTTCAGTCAGTTATTTGAATTCAACTTCAAGAATTTGTTACTCAGAATGTGATTTAGAAACCAGTAAAAATGTTAAATTTGAAAATTTTCACAGAAACCTGAAATATAGATGGCGATACAAGCGTTTATTTAAAACGAATCAATCGTCTAATTATTTCTGAATCTGCTCGCAAATTTGTTCTCTCAAAAAGAAACTTTTGTTTACATTATGTCTTTCTTACTCGTAAGGACAAGTATGGTATTTTTGGATTTGTTAATTTTAGATAGATTTACGCATAAATGATAAAAAAGGGACGTTTTTAATTTTATTTATTTAACAAATAATATCTAATACTTATAAACAAACTTTTTCTAAATATATTTTATACGTATCAATTGAATCTTAGATGTTCGGCCTCAAAATTTTTAAACTTAGTGAAAATTTTCATCATGTAGACTTGATTTACAAAAGCAATAATTTCACTCAATTTACAAGCATATGTGTCGCTACTGATATATTTTTTTATGGTTAATGAAATGATTTTTGAATCATCAAGAGATAAAAGAAATACAGTTAAAAGGTAAATAAATAATGTTACGAAATATAAAACTTTTGCTATTTATTATTTAAATCTTTCAATAACATGTTTTCAGTGTTTTAATTAAATCGAAATTTTTGGAATAGAACTGAGCATTTACATAACTACGGATTTCTGTTAAAACACATAATTTTTAAATTTCTTCCAAAACTAGCTATTTTAAATTATCATTATTCCTTTGCTAATGATTGTACTTGGCAATTAAAGTAAGAGGATTTTAAAATTTTATTTTTTTATTGCGTGTTCCCATATAAAGCATAAGAATATAAAAGTATGGATATGTACGAAAGTTATGAGGAAGTATACTTATCTTGTATAATACATCTAAAAAAAAAAGAAATTATACACTAGAAATACAATATAATAAAGCACAATATGCAAAAGTTCTTAAGTACGCAGTTGCACCACTTTTTAAATAATATTTTATTATTTAAGTAAAAATATTACGCGTAATCACGTTGTGTAAAAACACACATTCTCCTAACTTCCTAACCCAATGGAATAAATAAATAAATAAATAAATAAATAAATAAATAAATAAATAAATAAATAAATAAATAAATAAATACATACATTAGAAAAAGGAGATGTCTTTGTGACGTCTCTTGGCTAAGTGAAAAAGGGGATAAATTTAGGAACCTAGACTATGCGCGATTTAGATGTCGTGGTCTGGAGTCAGCTAGTGCATCGTACTCCCGCTAGAGGGTAGAGTATTTTATTTAAACTTGTTAGTATGTGCTCTATACTGCAATTGGAATTTCTAATAGTAATTTTTGTCAAATGTTTTGACTAGTTTTTTTCTGATTTTAAGAAGCTTTAAATATTATCCTGTGAAATTGGCAACGGTCCTCGTAATTTTAAATTTGGCCAAGTGCGAGGTTGACGCCGGAGCTTGCACCCCTCCCCACACTTCCATACCACGCAAACGGCAGGACTCCAGGTCTCGACAGAGTGAACTTGCATCAGCCTCTTTACTCGTTGGGTCTTAAGGGGCTCTAGGGATCAAGCTCATGACACGTCAGCCACGGTCCGGTTACCTTGACCACTAAGCTACCGCAGCCACGGCAGCGTGTGGAAAGAAGCAGTGAGTGAGTGTTCATTAACGTCACACTATATCCTTACAATCCACTTTTGAAAATAAAAGTAAAAAACACTGCTTATAGTTTGCGTAATATTATTGCAAACACGTTGAATTGTGTATTTTGTATATTGTTAATAGTACGGGTCAGAAAATAATAAATAATTGTAAATATATTGATCTATATTTCAATATTTTTCCAATACAAGGTGAGTAGAAACTTTTACGAAAAAAAAATTAAGCTATTTGAGTTACAGAGTTTTATTCTTCCTTCAAAACAAGCTCCTAATAATTCTTAATTTATAATTTACCCGCTGCTTTTTGTGTAATAGGGTCATAAATGACAATTTCTCAATATCTCATCATCTAGAAAAGGGATGTCCAACACGCATGCGGCCCGCCCACTCTTTTTAAAAAGTTCTTAATTATCGTGTTCTTAATGTTTTTTTATTTTGAAATTTATTTAAGGGGAAATTTATATATGTATATAAATTTACAATGTATTTGCCTGCTAACTTTTCTTGTTTAAAAATAAATACTTTTTAATAATAGAAACGTCATTTAGATTAAAATAGATTTATATTTTATCAAACTCTATCACGTTTGATTTTACTATAATATATTACTTTTTAAATAAATTCTGAATTGCACTATGCATATCCTATACTGTGGATGGTACATGATTCTATGTGTGTGAGACTTTCATTTCTCCTCCTCCTTTTCTGTTTGGAGTGCCCAAAAAGCAAGAGGCAGTCAGAGATGTTTTTTAAAGTTTAAAAAAATTATTCTGGATGGTTAAGATAAAAGACAATGTATACTTAATCGTTTGAGAATGACAGCACAATCAAATTTCAACAATGAGTAACGAAAGATCAATTCAAGAGGAACTCCGAAATTTTGAAAAAAAGGGCAACTGTAGTATTTTAAACATTATCTGTTCATTGTATTATTATATTATATAAACATTATTATATTATCTATGTCTGTGTATACATAAAAAATAATGAAAACAATAATAATAATTCATTTTGTTTTAAATTTTCACTCCAATAAATGTTTTTTTGTTTCCAAATCTAATATAAACGTACATATTTTTAGGTGACGCCCGCGAGATTATAATGTTTTTCCGAAGTGACCCGCAAGGTCATTTGGGTTGGACACGCCTGATCTAGAAGACAAAGATACTGAGGTGAAGAATTCAATACTTTCCGTCTCTTTTTCCGCATCGTTCCAGTGCAATTTAAATATATTGTAGGTTTTGTTAAATATTGTATATTTAAAATGTTAATATATTAAAGTATACTTTTTTCTTCAGTCAGTTATTTGAATTCTACTTCAAGAATTTGTTACTCAGAATGTGATTTTATATACCAGTAAAATGTTAAATTTGAATATTTTCAGAAACCTGAAATATAGGTGGCGATACAAACTTTTATTTAAAACGAATCCATCATCTAATTGTTTCCGAATCTACACCCAAGTTTGTTCTCTCATAAAGAAACTTTTGTTTACATTATGTCTTTCATACTGTTACGGACAAGTATGGTATTTTTGGATTTGTTGTTTTAAGATACATTTCTGCATAAATGAAAAAAAGTACGTTTAATTTTAATTAATTGCTTAACAAAATAATAATTAATATGTGTATATACAAACTAATATTCTAAATACAGTCGGACCTCTATATAACGAAGTCGCTAAATTCCGGGAAAATATTCGTAAGAAGGAAAATTCGTTACATAGAGGATTCATCTTTTAATATACTTTACAAATAACATAAAACAAATTTTAAATTTATAAACACTATATATATATTTAAAAAAAGTAATTATTCACACTTTTTTTAAAAATTAATACATTTTTTTTTTGTATATCTTACCCATCAAAAAAAGAAAAGAAAGTATAACTGCAGGGAAAACAAGAAAAAAGAGTATCGAAGAATTCACTGTATTTTCAATATTAAGAAATTAATTTTATACTAAAATCAATAAATTTTAAGGATACAATTTACAATTTAATTCAAACAAGTAATATTAAACATACATTATTTTATAATTATAACACCGGGAGACAGGACAACTCCACTGAGGGTGATTATGTTTCTAGTGAACTTGGTCAATGGGAGTTAAAGTTTGCATTTCTTGGATGAAACGTCCAGTACTCCATTGCTCTCGGCTAGCTGGAATCTAATAAAACCAGTTCCAGATTTATAATCACCATAAAATGTGTTAAAGAGAGAATAACTTGAAATTTTTTCAGAAGTACCTTAAAAGATAGGGGATAGAAGATCTTTTATAGATCCATATCCCTGTGACGTAAAGAAACATGAAATACTTTTAAAAAATTAAAATCAAAAATTGAATCACAAAAGAAAAAGTTCGTTATAGAGAAAATACACTTCGCTATATAGAGAGGTTATTTAACGAAGAAATTTTTGTAGTGTTCAAGGTTACAGGGAAAAGTTCGCTATATAGATAAATTCGTTATATAGAGGTTGGACTGTATATTTAATACGAATTAAACGACTCTTAGATGTCCGGCCTCAAAATTTTTAAACCTAGTGAAAATTTTCATCCTGGAGACTTGCTTTACAAAAGCAATAATTTCACTCAATTTACAAGCATAAGTGTCGCTACTGATATATTTTTTTATCGTTAAAGAAAGAATTTTTTAATCATCAAGAGAGATAAAAGAAATACAGTTAAAGTGTAATTAAATAATGTTACGAAATATAAAACCTTGCGACATAGCCATCCTGTGATGACTATGTCTTTCGGATCGCGTAAGCTAGAGGTGTGGGATTATCAAAATGATAAGACATATTGGGTTCTTAATACAACTTTATTGAATAACTTTAATTTCTTAATTCAATGACAAGTTTTTGAAAGTCCACTGTCCCTTAAGCAGGAATTTAAGAAAATGTTTAATATTTTTTTTTAAATTTTATTTTTGTTAAGTGCAGGAATGCATGAATTTTTAAAGATTGGAGGAGAAACATTTTTATGTTTGCGCCTTTAAAAACGCAATAGTTCAAAATTTGTTAAATACAATTTTCTGAAGATAAATTTGCAAAACGAAAACTTTTTGTTTTACAATTACAAATGTCGGATTGAAATCATAATTATTTTTGATTTGTAATAGCTTAGCCGTTTGTATATGGTATCCAAATTGAGAATATTCATCAGCCCACGACTTTCGTATTGAAATTTCGCACCAAAACAACATAAACACAGGAGAAACCTGAGTTTGCCACCACCCCAACCTAAAAATAAATTTTGAATTATTCTACCCTACCGGTCATAATATCGACTAGCTGTTACCAGCTCTCATCACTGGCATTGCTCGGTATCGGACCGCGGCAGGCAGGTCATGTGAGTTGGAGCCTGTACCAACAAAGACCCGCCGTAGGGCAGCGATGCACGTTAAATCTGTCGAGAGCTGAAACGTCCCTCCCGTTGGTGTGGTGTGGAAGTTAGAAGAGGGGCGCCAGCTCCAGTCACTTGACCATCGTTCAAAATACGTGGTACGTCGCCAAAAGCCTCGTGTAGCTGAACATGACGTTAATATTCACTCACTCACTGCACTAAAGCGGTAGACTAGTGGTTAAGATCTCGGACTCGTGGCTGGCATGCCTGGTGCCTCTATTTCAGTACCAAGGAAGACCATCCGTGTAGAAGGGCCGGTGCACTTGTCGAAGATCAAACGTCCTCCCGTTGATATGGTGTGGAAGTTTTGGTGAGGAGTACAGCCCAGGTGTCGTCCCCGCGCCACTTGGCCACATGGTCTGTAATTCGAGGTCCATCCCCACAGCCCCTGTTCAGCGAAGCAGCGCCGTGGATAGCCTAGTGGTTAGGAGAATCGGGACTCAGACCGGAAGGCCCAAGCCCCATTCTACTACAAATACCTCCAAGTACACACGGAGTACGTGCTCATTAAATCAATAGCGTCCTGAAGTTCCGTACGGTTCCACGAAGTGAGAATGAGAAATTATTTCCCTCCCTTTTAGTTCCGCGCCTAAATTCGGAGGCAAGGAAAATCGGTGGTGTCACTATTCATCGTCTCTTCAGGAATTTCGCCGAGCAAATTCCGTGCTGTCACCTGTATGGTGTGCGTTCAAGGCCAAGACCGATGATAGGCGTACTTCATCCCCCTTGCCACGATCACAATATATACAAAGTTCTTAAGTACGCAGTTGCAACTAATTTTTAAATAAGATTTTACACAAGCAAAATAATACGCATTCTCGCGCGCGTTGAGTAAAACACCCACTTTCCAAACTTCCAAAGGAATACATTGTGAAATAGGAGATGTCTTTGGTCTCTTTGCAAAGCCAAAAATAAAGGATAATGTTTGGGGTGCCTAGACTATGCACTGAATCTGCTAGTGTAATTTCTGGTACCAGTGGTTCTTAAACTTTCAATACTGGCGACCCAATATTCAAAACATACAATTTTCACGCACCTCCATACAATAACAATTTATTGAATTCAATAATACAATACTTTATCCTAAATCTACAATACAATTTAAATCTCTTAAGTTCCACCCGCGCATATAAACGTCTCGCTCAGCTAAAACGTTCTTTTCCCGGATGTATATATATGTACGCCCGTCGAAAGTACGATCTTTTTGTGCACTTCTAATATTCCGCAGGCTTTGGAATACACACAATAAAAGGACAGTTTTTCCAGGAAGCGACGTGTACCTTATATTTCAGAGGGATTTGCTTTATTTTATTCCTTCCCCGCCCAATAATACATCATACAAAACATGCCTAATACGTGAAAACAAGCGTACGGGGAAATGAATCGCCATACTTTAATCGGCAAAGTTAAGGGACCTCATTAGAAATTACTTCATTCGCCGAAATTATCAAGATAAGTATTAATTTTACATAGTGACACAATAGGTAATTATTTACTTATTCTAACTTAGTATTGAAAGCAATTAATTATGAAATACATTACGCAATACTGATACTTTTATAAGTATATTATATCAGTGTAAATGTACTCTACTTTTGCCATGTCCGAATGTATTTTGTTGGCTTACTTTCAGTAAATTAGTAATTTTATTTTAAATAATCTTTGTTTGACCTTCACGCTCGCCCCCTAGAGTTATCATGCTCCAAGGGCGCGCCTAACAGTTTTGAGAAAACACTGCTTTATACCGCAATTGGAATTTCTAATAGGTAATTTTTGTCAAAATGTTCTTGACTGGTTTTTTCTGATTTGCCAGAAGCTTTAAATATTATCCTGTGAAATTGGCAATCTGACCCTGTACTGAATTTGGCCAAGTGCTGAGGTTGAGTTTGCACTCTGCCCACACTTCCATAACATCACCACGCAAACGGTAGGATTCCATCTCGACACAGAGGAACTTGCATCAGCCTCTTTACTCGTTGTGTCTTAAGGACTCTAGGGTCGCTTCATGACACGTCATCAGCCACGGTCCGGTTACCTTTGACCATCAGCTACCGCGGCCACGGCAGCGTGTGCGTGTGAAAAAGAAGCAGGAGTGAGTGTTCATTAACGTCAAACTATACCCTTACAATCCACTTTTTAGGCAAATAAAAAGTAAAACACCGCTTATAGTTTGCGTAATATTTATTGCAAACACATTGAATTGTGTATTTTGTATATTGTTAATAGTAATTGGTCAGAAAAATAATAAATAATTGTAAATATATTGATCGATATTTTAATGTTTTTCCAATACAAGGTCAGTACAGACTTTTAAGAAAAAAAAAATTCAAGCTATATGTGAGTTACATAGAGTTTTATTCTTCCCGCAAAATATGTTCACCAACAATAGTTTATTATTTAACCGGCGGCTTTTTGTGTAATAGGGTTATAAATGCTAATTTTCAATATCTCCAACATCTAGAAGACAATGATACAGAAGAGAATAATTCAATATTTCCTTCCGTCTTTTTTCCATCGTTCCAGCAATTTCAAATATATTGTAGGTTTTGTTAAATATTGTATAAAAAATGTTAATATATACAAGAACTTTTTTCTTCAGTCAGAGTTATTTCAATTTTACTTCAAGAATTTGTTATCGCCAGAATGTGATTTTATTTACCAGTAAAAATGTTAAATCTAAATATTTTAGCGTTTATTTAAAAATAAATCCATCATCTAATTATTTCCTGACACACTACTGCGAATTTGTTGTCTCATCAAGAAACTTTTGTTTATATTATTTTCTTACTGGTAAAGACATGTTTGGTATTTTTGATTTGTCATGTTAAGATGATTTCCACAAACAGTGCTGACGTTTATGCAGCCCACACATATTTTAACAAAAGAATAACAATTTATATGTATAAACAAACTTTTTCATAATATACAAACATGAATCAAAACGAATCATAGATGTCCGGCCTCAAAATTTTTGTAAAACCTAGTGAAAATTTTCATCTTGAACACTTGCTTTACAAAAGCAATATATAATTTCATTCAATTCACACACAAGCGTAGGTGTGTCGTTACTGATATATATTTTTTATCGTTAAAGAAAGTATCTTTAATCATCTAAAGAAAAGAAATGCAGTTAAAGTGTAAATAAATAGTGTTACACGAAATATAAAACCTTTGCTATTTATTATTTAAATCTTCCACAATAACGTGTTTTCAATGTTTTAATTAAATCGAAATTTTTGTACAGAACTTAATTTACATATAACTACGATTGCTAAAACACATAATTTTTAAATTTCTCCCAAAACAAGTGATGAGGAATTGGTCATTCTTCTTTTGCTAATTATTGTACTCTCGCAATTAAAGTAAAAATAATTTTACAATTTTGCCCTTTTTATTGCGTGTTCTACATAAAGCATAAGAAATGAAAGTATGAATATGTACGAAAGTTATGAGTAGCTATATATCTCGGCAATACACCTAAAAAGAAATTATACACTAGGAAATGCGTATACAAGCCACTTGCAAAGTCTTGCTACGCAGCACCACTTTAAACAAGACGTATTATTTTCTATAAAATATTACGCGCATTCACGCTTAACCAATGGGAGCTTTTACCCAACAACCAAGGCCCCACAACATCCCAGCCCAATACATCTGGGCTAAGTATAGACGGAGGACGCACGCGTCCCAGCGCCCAACGAGTTCAGCGATCAATTATTCACGTTTATTAAAAGTAATTCCACTCTAAACTTCCTTAACCAAAGTAAATGCTATTGTGCATGAGATGCAGCCTCATGACGGCCCCGATTAAGTCAAAAAAGGGGATAATACTTAGAACATAGAGCTACACGCTATTTAAATGCCGTGGTGAGGAGTAAGTTACTACATCATACTCCCCATGATCAGGGGTACTCAACCTTTTTTTCTATGTAAATGCATATATATATACATATATTAGCTATTTTACGGGGCTTCTGCCACATGTTAGTTATTTCACGCGAGCCGCAAATACATGAGGATAAATGGGGAGGCAGATGAAACGCTTTAAGACCACCAAGATAACATTGAAATTTAAAATGTGGGAAAAATTGATCAAAATATTAATAATTCTGTTTTATTGCATGTATATACATTATTTTTCACTTAACCACTAAATTAGAAGTGAGCATTTAGCACTCCTTCAATTTCTGTATCAGTAAACGGGTTCATAATTACCATTAAAATAACAAATTTCATACGGCGTTTTTGTTACCACCTGTGACATTACCACTGACGTTCACTGGTTGCTGCTTTCGCAAAGGTTATTCAAGAAAGCCTATTTATCATATCTAAAAAAGAAATCTTCCAGGTATGCCATTGAATGATTCCTGTTGGATTGTTATTTCAAGTATCCATCTGAAAACGTCATTTTCGGTCAAAAGTCATTTTCTTTTTATTTGACATTTTTAAAATTCAAACGATTTATCTTCTAAATTTGCCTTTGTTTTGTCTGCGATAATTAGAAAAAAAATTACAGTTAATGTAAAATATTATCATTGTTGTGAAATCAAAACCAGCAGTAAATCGAAACCGGAAGTTGACAGCTTAACATGCTTTACCCTATACTTTTGCAATTTAAAACCCATTATAATTTGTTAAAAAACAATTTCTGACAATTTTTTAAAACTATTTTATTGATAGGCATCAATTTCAATCTTTTAATTGGATCTCTTTGCGATTGGCAAACATCTGTTTCTTCTGACCTCATATGTTTTGTTTTGATTTGAATCTTACGAATGTTGTTCCCAGTTTCAAAAACTGAACTTTTTCGTTTTAATTGTACAATTTTTAATCGTTAATTGTTTTAAAGTTTGCTTCGCTTGCTATCTACATATAACGGGTATATATAACAAAATGGATTAAATTAACCTCTTGACAACTATGCTGGCAGGACTGATTCACAAAACAGTGGAAGTGTTGACTTGTAGTAGTAAGTTCTTGACTTGGATGCTCAAACTTGTAATGAACAAAAACCGGAATAAGTAAAGCATTTCTGCAAACAAAAGTTAACGTTTCTAGGAACATTAAGAGGTAATAGAATATTTTATTTAAATTGGGAAGTGTGTTTTCGGGTGCCTAGTTTCTCCAATTGTTTTGAGAACAATCTGTACCTGCATGAAGATTATATTAAGGTTTGTAAATTGACTTCTAATGTGACTTCCAAAATGCTCCAAGTGTATTTTTATTGTCCTTTTTCCAGCTGCCGAATATTTCAAAGTGTTGCTTAATTTGCAACTTATTTGTGGAAGGTGAGATTAAAAAGATGACATCTTCGGTAAAAGCTATGTGCTAAGCTCGAACTGTCCTTGTATGACAAAGGAGCATTTAGACTTTGTGAAAGAAAGTCTTGGCTTCAAGCAATTAACGCTTAAAGAGATGCTATGAATGATACCGCTCAGCCAAAGAGCATTATAAAATGTTCCAAAATGTCAGTTGAAGAATGTGGGAATATCCGTTGTCGGCAGAGACACATGGACATTCATCGCTAAATGTGGTTTCTATAGAAACTTAATAAATACATTAACACTGGGGAATTTAGATTTGGAAATGTTAGCAAGGTTTTTAGAATTCTATAAGTCCAGTCATACAAGGTAAGTCTTGCAAACGTCTGGGATTTACTCAAATATGGAATCTATTGTGCGGCCCAGGTTGTTTTGCACTACGAAATCTTTAAAAAATATGTATTTCTATTGTGATGGTGATTCCAAGGATACCTTCTGTTAAAGATGCGTATGGTGTCAACAATGTCACTAAATATGGTTCTATAAGATAATTTCTAAGAAAGATTGAGTAGTCGGCAAAGAAAAATTTTAAAAAAAAGGCCAGAAAACCTCGGTGAGAAGGGAAAACTTATCAATGTTATGTTTAATAAAAATTCTAAATAGTTGTAGCAGTAAACACCGCAACGCCGCTATGCTAAGTGTTACAATAGCGGCATTTTTCACTGTTGCTCCAGCAGGGAGAAACCATATATGGTTCATATGCTTGATTAGAGCTGAGAGAACCGCATCAACAACGAGGAAACGACAGCGGAAAACAATAAACAAAAGTGTAGGTTTTCTGTGAAACTTTCAAATATTGTTTAACATGTGTACATGAAGCAGTGTGATAAGTAGTTATTATAAAATGCCTCCACGGTAAGCATTACAAATACAAATGCATCATTTAACGCCTGCTTGTGGCAAATCGTTTGAAAAAAACTTTTATCGAGCTAAAACATTTCTTTTGGCAAATCTATATTGCAGCCATTATTTTAAAGCTTGGCTGGTCTGCCAGTATTTTGAAAGCATTTGGCATAAATTCAGGGAATTATAGACTGCGTGATGAGATTTGTTGACATCTTTCGAGTCGGTGACTCGAAACAACATTCTTTGCCTTTTTTAAAATCAACCAGAAAAAAAAAAGGGGGGCCCAAAGAAAGAAAAAATTTTAAAAAATACCAAAGAGTGGAATTGTTAAATATAAATCAGGAGAGTTTTAGTAATATACTTGTCATATTTTGTTTTGAAATTGCTTTATAAAGTTTAAATGCATTTTTCTCAAACTACTTTTTGTAATTTCATGATATTTCAAACATGATAACCAAAAACTATTAGAGATAATTTGTATGAAATTTTACACAAATGTTATTAATTGCATTGGCCCAGGATGGCCTACAAGCTTAGAAATTGAACAATTTTTAAAGCTTATTTTATAGTTGCATTTTTTCTGAGCTCTGATACTGATTTAAATCGTGCCCGCTAGCTCGACTGGCTATAACTTTCATCCAAAAGAAATAATTTAACACTCCCAGGTCATCCTCTAGAAATGTATGTTTAAAAAAATGTGGTGCCAGAAAATACTATGAAAATATAAATATTTCAAAAAAATAGAGTGTTTGAAAAGTCCAAAATTTCATTAAAACTTTGCAATTCTAAGTTTCGTACCTGGTACATATATTATTTCTAACTTTATTTTCTATTGTGTTTAGAAGTGAAACTAAAACAAAATATTAGGATTTTTTAGAAAACTTAAGAAAAGTCTCCGGGAACGTAGTCGGATATCTAAATACAGCACTTTCGTGACAAATCGAACAATTGCTGATCCATGTTTGTGTTTCACTACAAAACAGTCAACCTCCTAATCGTCTTGAAATAATATATTTCCTTCGAATATTTTTCGATTGCAAGATATGAAAGATAGTTAAAAATTAGTTCCACCATAAAATTGTCGCTACTCCACTGTTGTCTGTTATCACTAACCGTAACCGCACCAAATAGAAAAGAAAATCAATCCCAACTGTACTGACACCGATACAAAACCAAAATTGGATCTATTTGATTTCTTGACACAAAGAATTTCCCACCAAATTTTAATACAATGTTCTTAAATAAAATGAATTTCATAGCATTAGCCATGGCCGGGCCATATTATAGATGGCTCGAGGGAGCACGCAGTTCGCGGGCCGCAGGTTAAGTATCGCTGCTCTAAACTGTTAGTATGTACTTTATACTACAATTGAAATTTTTAATAGTAATTTTTGTCAAATATTTTGACTAGTTTGTTTTTCTGATTTTATGAAGCTTTAAATATTATCCTGTGAAATAGGCAATGGACCTCGTAATTTTGAATTTGGTCAAGTGCCGAGGTTGACTCTGGAGCTGGCACCCTCTCCTCCTCCTCTCCGCACTTCCACACCACGCAAACGGAAGGACTTCAGGCCTCAACAGATTTAGCTTGCACCAGCCTCTTTACTCTTTGGGTCTTCAATGGCTCTGGGGCTCGAACTCATGACATGCCAGTCACGAGTTCATGTTCGTAACATTTAGGCCAGAGGTGGGGAACCCGCGGCCTCAGTGTGAGTTTCTTGTACGGTCTTCATAAAAGCTAGCACTTCTATTAATTAATATTTAGTTATATGGATTGCAACACTTGCAAATCAATGGTATTAAATAAAGAGTGACTTTAATGTATGTATGTTTTAATGATTTTTCGTGGGAATAGCCAACAAAGGATATTCTTCAAATGTTGAACGCCACGTAGTGCAGCATGGTAATCCTTTACTCAATACGGCACGTATTTTCACGCATCATTGCCCTCCTGGTTTTCTTTGGGGCCAGAATGCTTCTTTCCAACGAACCCGAGAAGAAGAACGCAGGAACGTAAATTTGGAATCTTATATAGTAGAAGTTGCTGCCCGTGGGTGTCTATGTGAAGTTGCTATATGAGATTTATATTTGCGATTAGAAGCGCCGTTAGAAATTCCGCTCGAATTAACCTACCCACCTGCGACCAAGCTAAAGGTGGATACCCCACAAGTAGTAAATCCACGTCAGTTAGGACCAAGAGAATAGCTGTTACCTAGAATATAGCGGTAAGCGTCTTAAATTAAGATATAAGGAAACTGCGTGTATTAATGAGATTAGAGATAATCTCTAAAGTTAGATGTAGTGGTGAATTGCGCGATTATTTGGTAATAAGAATTGTGTCTTCTCTCTCCAGATTTACTTAATTGGATTATTATTATCATTGTATATAGTGATTAAGTTAAGATCAAAATAAAATAAAACATTAGTGACATAGACGGAAAAAGGATTCTTGTTCTTTTCCTACACGATACAGGTCGCGTAGATGGGGGTGCCTCAGTTGAATGCTATTGCAGAGTGAGTGAGTGAAGTGAATATTAACGTCGCACTGTTCAGCTACACGAGAGGGCTTTTGGCGACGGACCAATACGTAATTTTGAACCATGGTCATGACGTGGACGACACCCGAGCTAAAACCTCCCAACTACCACACCACACCAGCCTGGAGTACGCTTCGCGCCTGACAGATTTAACGTGCATCGCCAAGCCCTATTAATGGTGGTCTTAGTGGTAATGGGGCTCTGTTCCGCGACATGCCTGCCATGGTCCGGATTACCCCAACTCACTGGCCACTGCAGCCCCAATGCTATTGTAGAGGAACAATTAAGGCTTCAGATTATGAAGTTACATCCAAAAGTGAAATATAACAAGTTCCAAACAAAGAGTAACTATTAATTTAATAAATTTATAGAAAATAATAATCAATGATGAATGTTATATTTTACCCTTTTTTGAATACATAAATATTTAATATTGTAAATTTTTATATCAAATAATAAGGATTTACTTTTTTTTAACAATATTTCTGTATAATGCACAAAAATTTTAAATCTATACAAAAACTAAAAATTCTAGAAAAGTCGCATCCATAGGTACATCAACGTATGCGGCCTCCAGTATTAATACTTAATTTACATGACTAATGGTAAAAAGTTTCCCCACCTCAGCACTAAGCTATTGCGGTCTATTGAGGAAGAAGTAAGGATTAACACAGCTCACACAAAAATATTTTTCGAAGTTTGTATCGGGGGTGGCGCTACTGCCAGTCTTTGGTAACGTCAAAATACTGATTTAGAGTCAGTTAGAAATTCTTACGGGAATTTATTTCAATCACTTCACTTTGTAAGCCTAATATTTCATGTTATGTTATTCGTTCAATAAATTTAGCTTGTTTTCTTCAAAACTTCTTTTTTTTCGTGTTATGACCAGCACAATAGATATATGCAAAATATGTATTCCACGCTGTTTGTACTAGTACATATCTCAATTTCGGAGAGTATCTTTTAAGAAAAAATGAATCTCAGTTTTATTTCTATAAAGCAAATTTTATTGTTTTATAAACCATGGATTAAAAAAGTTTAGAAAAAGTGGTATATATAATCATGCAGTGAAATATATATAAATCTCAATCTTTATATATAAAAATCTTCTGTGCGTGTGTATGTGACTAAACTCCTCCTAAACGGCTGGTCCGATTTTGATAAAAAAATTTGTGGGGGTTCAAGTGAATTCAAGAATGGTTTAGATTCACAATTCGATCCGATATCTCAATTAATTAAAAAGATATTAATTAAAACATTAAAAACATTCAACTCAATATTCACCTGCATTGTTTTAACAACGTTATTGTTATAAAAATGACGTAAGTTGGCGTCGAAAATCGACGATTTTCAGCCAAACTCACAAACTGTCTTTATTGTTACAAAAATGCAAAACGAATCCATGCTTTTTAGTTTTAATTAATATATTTCCAACAATAATATTTAAATATATATGCACGTGGGTGTGTGTATGCACTTAAATCTCCCAAACAGCTGGACCGATTTGTTGACACTTTTTGTGTGGGTTCAAGTGGGATTCGTGAATGGTTTAGATTCAATCTGGTACACATCGCAAATTAGTTATAAAAATATTAATTAAAACCTTAAACACATAATTGTTCCTACCCCTGTGTGTGCTGTTTATTCTGCTAATGCGTGTGCAAGAAAAATAAGTAAAATAAGAGGGGAATTTTCCCATATTTCTGCCATTTTTAAATTGCAATATAATTTTTCTATCGTAAAAATCAGACAAAAAAATAATTACAGAATCGAAAGATTATTCATTTCACGTTACGGCAGTATATATCTTTTCTATATACCTTCTAAAAGTGTGTCTATATGTGACTGAAATTTCCAAAAGGCTGGACCGATTTGGATGATATTTTTTGTGTGGGTCTGGCGCAATCTGAGAATGGTTAAGATACACAATTCAGTTCAATACCGTAATTATTTACATATGCGCCAAAATTATGTGAGGACACGCGATTGTTCATAAAAAGAATCAAGGGCAATATTCTTGAGGCCACTATTTTGAACAGCAAACTTCAAGGTGAAGATGTACTTCTACCGCAGATACCAATGATTCGTTCAGACTCACCTACCCATTCAAATGCTTCTGCAGCTCACCGCTTGGTGACATTTGCTATGATCATTATTAGTAAGTCACAAGGTTGGGTCAAACAATGACAATTTGTGAGATTTTAGAAACCCTGCTGCACGGTCAATTATATGTTGCATGTCCGAGGTTTGGCAAACCATCGCATTTGTTTGTTTATACCCCTGCTGATTAACGAAAACATTCGTATTCGTCGTATTTCGCGCGTCAGCGCTGTTCGTCCGCGCTAGGCGGTGCCCCTTAATAGCAATCCATAATGAGTTCTATTTAATCTCAATTGCCTCTTAAAGTAATGTGATCTAACTTTCCTATTCTTTCGAAATATGCTTATCCAACTTTCCTAATTCTTTTGAAATTCCCATGTAAATACCCCTATAATTCAATAATATTTAGTTTTCAACCACTTTTCTTTTTAACTATGTTGTCTATTTTATTTCGAAATTAACTAATACACCCTAAAAGACCCCTAGACACCACGCCATAAAAACCCCGCTATCTGAAGAATCCCACCTTTTGGAAGATTTCGGTTGGATTCCCAGATTTATGAAATTCATGAGAAAGTACTTCCAAACAAAATAAATAATTAAATTCCAAATGGAAACATTTTTAAGACATTTAATTTCTCATTGTATATATTGAGCAATTTCCACACAAAATGCACATACATAATTCACTGCTACTCATTTTAGTAAAATGCACGCATTCTGTGATGAATTTGTTGAAAAATCGCTTTTATCACTTAAAGATACAATTTCAATTGATTTATTTTTTGGCACCATAAAGTAAGTGATAAGTTTTTGCGACGATGGTCGGTTGGTCAGTTGCATGCAAACGTCACGATTACCTGAAATGTAGGATCGAAGCTTTTGGAATTTCAAACTTCTTTCAGAATTGGTATCTGAAAGTATAGGTATCTATCTACACTTCATGTTTCCATTTTTGAGTCTATCGATTCAAAATGAAATATATATATTTACAATTTGTGGAACAAATTAAAGTATAACTTCTATTTCATCTTTTTAAAATCACACCGTGATTTTTACATAACATAAAAAACTTAAATCAGAACAGTTATCAAATAATTTAATTATGAATTGATTCAATAAACCAGTTAATAAGCTTATCAAGAAAAATTTAATATAATTATTAATGAGAATATTCTAAAAATAAACACTTTATATTTTTTAAGTAAAAAAGGCGAATGGTGCAAATTTGTATTATTGTAAGCGTAATTTCAGAAAAATTTGTAACAATTTATTTTATTTTTTTAAAGTTTTTTGCTTTTTAAAACTCCACATTTTTATTTTATTTTTTCTTTTATTGGAGCATGTTATAATTTATACTTACAAAATAATTCGCTTAACGGCAGATAAACTTTAAGGAGAAATTAGACAATTGATAAAATATTTAGTTTTTTAAGGGGATGAATAAAACGTTAAAACATTTTACACACGTGGAAATTAATTATCACTTTTCAGAATAATCATGGATACGAAATGTTTAAAAAGTGGGAAAAAATAAAATCAGTACTTTTATTCAGTGAAAAAAATTTTCCATACAGTCCCTCAATTGAATACAAGCTGAAACCATTGGAAAATACATGTATTTTTCTTTTTATTCAATTCCTCTCTCTCTCTCTCTCTTTTACTAGTTCAATCTCTCCCTATATTTATATATATCTTGTTCAAATTTTCAATCATTAATAAAATATTTTCTATTCATCCATTCAAGTTCAAGTACATTTTTTTTAACTTGTAGTGGATGACACTTGATGTTATTACAGTGTTTTCAAATATAAATTCATTAATCAAATTCTTTCAGTACTTAATAGCAGTAACAAAACAAGGTCTAATAGCATATATAGAAAGAAAATTTTCTGCTTGCGTCCCTGTAGCGCAATGGAGAGCGCGTTGGACTTGTAAACGTGCTGTCAGTTCAAACCTTGTATTGAAATTTGGGCTTAGTTTTATAAACGGATTTCTTCTTTACTATACTATTTTATTAGAATAATTAAATTTAATTGATTAATAAATAATTACAAAGAAAAAATAATCCAACACCCTATATAGAAAGAAAATGGAAAAATGCTTTCTATTTTGTCACTCTATATACGTATTATTGGTATCTCCGTCATATGTATATGCATACTGCACACTGCACTTAAGTTTCAAAAAAGCAATCAAAATAAAAAATTTTTGTTGACTTAAGGGGATGGTGGACTTAAACAAGAAAAATCGTACAAAATATGGGAAATTTTTTTTTATGAATGCGATTTTAGAGTTCACTGGAACCATATGCAAGAAACCGCATGTGTCTAAGTAATTTTATTAAAAGTTATAAGCGTTTGCAACAAATGGACCCAAAATGTAAACAAAAAAAAAAGCATGTGCTTAGGGTTGTCATAATTTTGAGGCTTTGCCGGGTTTATTAGGAATCATCATTTCTTTCGCAAGCCTTTAACAACTACACATTTTAACTGCAACCTTTGTTCCTGTTTTTGACGTTACTACCGGCTCCCACTTGTTTACAAAAAAGTCGGTATTGCCTATAAATTGCACATCTTTGATTGCTGTCTGTTTCTTTGCAATATTTTATCTCATGAACAAAATTCTTGTATCTAAATCCACAAAAGCTTCAAAACATATATATAATTATCCGTACTTGCTCAAATGGATGCTATTAGTAGGCGCCAATGAAAACCTAAAGGTAGGCTATCAGCAGCGAGTCAGCATCCAAAGTACAAAAGAGATGGGAAAATCATGCAAGTGATTTTGATAGTACTCTGCGCAAAACTCTGATATTTGCTTGCTGAAAAATTCATTTATTAGCGAATACGGAAACCTATTATGGCTTTAGAAGGTTCAGATGCTGGTGAAAATGAACAATATTTGGTAAAGTGCCGCAGTACCAAATGGTTTCTCTACATCAATGACTTTCTTTTGTCCTAGGGTGAGAAAAGTACATATATGATGAATAATGATAGGGTCTTCTTTTATGTAACATAAAATGGACAAACGCATATGCCTACGGATGTTTATGCAATGGTGCCATGGCTTTTTCTTCGCACAACCGCAAAAACATTTAATTCGTATTCAGATATTTACAGCAACAGCTGAAAGTCGTTGCTTTTCAACCCCGTATGGTCTACTTGTTAGAACCCTTTCTCCATATCTAATGCAATGGATAAGAAAACATCAAAATTGTTTATCAAATCGGAAGAAGCTCGAAAGAATTATCTGAAATCGAGCACCACCTAATGAAGACTTGTTCTAAGGAGATTTGACCGTTCACAAGATGGAACACATGGCGAAAACGTATATTCTCATCACCGTGCCGGACAGAACGTTAGTCTATTTTGATCAGTCACGATTATCACAAACCTTCCAAATACTGCCCAGAACGCGATCCTGAAAAGTACGAAATATACCCATGCGCCAACCGCATAAAGATCTTCAAATGCCATGAAATTGGGGTAAGCTGTAGAAATTATATGAAAGATCTTATTAAAAAATTGTATAAGTGATACGTGAGCATCTTGTCAGATAAGTATTACAAGACCTATCAACATTTATCATCATTAAATGTGTATGGTGGTGACTAAGAAAAATCAGGAAAGGCGAAATTCACGAACCACGTGGCAAAAGGTCGCGAGACCCTAACAAAATTCTGGATGTAGTGGAGTAAAGGTATCACCATTGGTGGGCGGAAAGAGGGCAACCTCAAAGAAAATAATGCATTGTGAAACCTACCTAAACTTTAGAAAAGCTATAAAAGACAATGCACCTGATAAAGAAAATGAAAGGTGCAATTTTAGCTTCATTGTTTCATTGTTCATCAACAGATAAAACTCCAAAGCATAATAAATGCCCTACTGGTTCGACATACATCATGGTGTTTTTACCAGAAAGTACTTGGCCAAAAATGAGAACCTCCCATTCACTGATGAAACTAAGCTCTCGAACAAGTTCTGAAAAAATTCAAAGTATACCGTAGTTATTTGGGTAAACGATGAGCTTTTTAGGAAAGATGCAGTGGGGAAAACTCCAGAATGCCAACGAAAAGCATCCAGCCGCGTCATTTGAAAACTGCCCAAAAGAAACTTTTTGTTTCTAAAAAGCGACTTTGAAATGTGTGTAAGTTATAAGGCTATAGGTGGATATAATTTGCCGTTTCCAACAGCTATTGAGCACAATGAGTTAAGTGCTGTATCTGTGGACATTTCATAAACGTGATAAACGACGCTTAGCTCAGAGTGAAAAAAGAATTCTACTGATTTCAAAAATATGAATCAGTAATAAATTGGCCAAATCATCCAAAAACGCGCGGAACATTAAAAAGAAGGTGAAACATATGTTCTTGCAAATTTTAAATGTTTTTCCAGTAACACATTTTATTTGTACTATCACTGTTATTTTTACCAAAAACTGCAAATGCAGTTCATTCACCTTTTATAATTTTTTTTCCTTCAAATTATGCTTGTAAATAAATAACCTAGTATAAATATGTCTGTTATTAAAAAAAGGAAGTTTGGCAATATCTGCAAACAACAACTTATGTAAAGGTATGGGAAAAACATTTTTAAAATGACTTTTTCTCAAAACTTTTGTTTTTCAGATTTACGTGCTTTTAAAATGTTCCCATGTCTCAAAGTTTTTGAAGTGAATTGTTTGAAATTTCTCGTGAAGAATACTGATAAGTACATAAATAAATCTGTATCCATTTAAAATTTTGACTTCATTTAGGTAGTTGGGACTTCATTTTTAGTGTACAAAAATCTTATGAGCCAAGCAAAAACCATACAAATGAACAAAAAAACCTTTCTAAAAACAACTGCATGAAATTGCTAAATAATACCCATTTATGTAACGTGTACTAATAAACATTAATAATGTTAGACGAAGCCACAAAAAATAAAAAATTGAAACGCATGGAATGTTTTTTAAAATTTAAAATTTATTAATTTTTAATTTAAAAAAAATTTAATTGAAATTTTTTAAAGATATATTTCATCTGTCAGGCTCATGTATATATGCTCATAAATTTTTATTACTCTACTTCATAATTAAAAAGTTTTTGAAAGTCCACTGTCCCTTAAGCAGGAATTTAAGAAAATGTTTAATATTTTTTTTTAAATTTTATTTTTGTTAAGTGCAGGAATGCATGAATTTTTAAAGATTGGAGGAGAAACATTTTTTATTGCGCCTTTAGTAATAGTTCAAAATTTGTTAAATACAATTTTCTGAGAAGATAAATTTGCAAAACGAAAACTTTTTGTTTTAC
Organism: Trichonephila inaurata madagascariensis; assembly: GCA_019973955.1. NCBI lineage: Eukaryota > Metazoa > Arthropoda > Arachnida > Araneae > Nephilidae > Trichonephila > Trichonephila inaurata. The sequence goes on along the minus strand of BMAV01000554.1, from coordinate 48,739 downwards.
AATTACAAATGTCGGATTGAAATCATAATTATTTTTGATTTGTAATAGCTTGAAATGTTTGTATGGTATTCAAATTGAGAATATTCATCAGCCCACGACTTTCGTATTGAAATTTCGCACCAAAACAACATAAACACAGGAGAAACCTGAGTTTGCCACCACCCCAACCTAAAAATAAATTTTGAATTATTCTACCCTACCGGTCATAATATCGACTAGCCGTTACCAGCTCTCATCACTGGCATTGCTCGGTATCGGACCGCGGCAGGCAGGTCATGTGAGTTGGAGCCTGTACCAACAAAGACCCGCCGTAGGGCAGCGATGCACGTTAAATCTGTCGAGAGCTGAAACGTCCTCCCGTTGGTGTGGTGTGGAAGTTAGGAGAGGGGCGCCAGCTCCAGTCACTTGACCATCGTTCAAAATTACGTGGTACGTCGCCAAAAGCCCTCGTGTAGCTGAACAGTGCGACGTTAATATTCACTCACTCACTCGGCATTTGGTAGCGGTAGACTAGTGGTTAAGATCTCGGACTCGTGGCTGGCATGTTTTGAGTTCGAGCCTAGTACCAATGAAGACCATCCGTGTAGAAGGGGCCGGTGCACTTTAAATCTGTCGAAGATCAAACGTCCTCCCGTTGATATGGTGTGGAAGTTTGGAGAGGGAGTAACAGCTCAGGTGTCGTCCTCGTCACTTGGCCATGGTTCAAAATTATGAGGTCCATCCCCAATAGCCCTCGTTCAGCTTTAAGCAGCGCCGTGGATAGCCTAGTGGTTAGAGAATCGGACTCCAGACCGGAAGGCCTGGGTTCGATGCCCGATGCCACAAATACCCTCCAAGTACACACGGAGTACGTGCTCATTAAATCAGTGGGTCCGAAAGTCTTGCGGGCTGAATCACGAGTGCAGGAGAATGGAGAATATTTCCCTCCCTTTTAGTTCCATGCCTAAATTGTGGAGGCGGAAATCGGTGGTGTCACCCTCTATCGTCTCTTCAGGGAATTTCGCCGAGCAAATTCATACTGTCACCTGTATGGTGTTCAAGGCCAAGACCGATGATAGGCGTACTTCTATTCCCTTGCCACGATGAATTTCGTGGGCCTCGATCTGACTACGTCAGGCAGGTGGCATTAGAAACAACAGCTTTATGAAACTACGTAAATATAATTCTCCCTCACTCTCGGAAGGTATTTCATAACATTGTTGACAATTCTTTCTTTTTATGTTATTTTTATCTAAGTTCTAGACTTCGATTGTATTGAAAAACGTTCTTATTACACTCATATCTTGATTCGAAAAGGACAGGGTTTGCGAGTTTCTAAACAGAAAGTATGTATGTTATTAAAGAACGTCGTGGTCGATTTCCTCATAGACCATTTTTGGGACGGATTCCTACTTATTAAAAGAAACATGTTTTCCAAATTCCAAGTCTGTACGTCTACTTGTTTAAAAACGAGAATTTGTTTTATCTATTACACCCCAGTAACCCTCTTTGAGAATAGATTTCCACATAGCCCATTCTTATACTGGATCTCTATTCAACAGAAGAAACATGCTTTTTTCAAGTTCCAAATTTATACGTTAAATAGTTCGAAAACGTGAGATTTTTATATATAACGCTTCAGCAATCTCACCCACAACTAGAAGTCTATTTCCGCAAAAGCCGATTCTAAGTTGATCTCTACAGATGAAAATTATTTTTCCCTCCAAATTTAAAGATTGTAGGTGTAATAGTTCCAAAGAGTTCTCGAGGAGTGAGGAGGTCGCTTTTCTCCTACATACGGTCGGACCCCAATTGAATGAATTCATCGGGACCAAATCGGGGGCCAAACAAAATACAAATTTTTCGCTCTTACCTTTTGGACTTGGAGGGGAGGGGGATTTTTTGTAACCCACACACATTTTGTAGCCTACCTTTTTAATTTTATACAATCCCAACAAAGGAAAGTTTTCCTTATAATGTTTCTTGTGCTGTTTACATTTGTTGTACATCTAAATAAGTTATTTATCCACATGAGGTTACAAAGGGCTTTTGGCCATACATAGCATGTATCAACTAGTGATTACATGTTACTCAAGCAGTGGCAAAAAGGAGGAGCTTGGGGAGTCCAGGAGCCGGATCCCCCAAAGCCCTTTTGATTTTCTCGTTTGATTATAATCCTGTGTATGTAGTACATAAAATTTAACTAAGTATTTTATTAATAATGAACTTTATTAATTAATGCTAATTATTCATTCAATAACTCATTTTTTACTGTTTTTTGTTCCCCGAAATCGACAAAATCCAAAGAATATGCTGGGCGGCGTGTTGGTTAATTGAGTGATTAATTGATTGAATATTAACGTCGCACTGTTCAGCTACATGAGGGCTTTTGGCGACGGACCACGTAATTTTGAACCATGGTCAAGGACGTGGACGACACCTGAGCTGGCACCCGCCTCTCCTAACTACCACACCACACCAACGGAAAGGGCGGAGTGTTGGAGCATGATACGAGAATGGTGGACATTCGACCTTGGACCCTCCCCCTCTTGAAAAATTCCTGTGTGCGTCACTGTACTCAAGGGATTAAATCTCGGTAAATTTAGTGTTAAATACTAAAGAATTCATTTCTATCGAAGTAAATACAAATGTCACACCATTCTTCCTTTCAATCTTATTACTGATTTTGAAATTATATGTATTTTAAGCATCACTCAAAAACTGACACGTTACAGAATCACTATTCAGATTGAAATAGAATTAATTGCTTAATATAGGTGTGTTGGCGCTGTCAAGAAACCAATGCACTCTTTCCACTATAATGCGAAGAGTCGTTCAGTCAAGCTCATCTGGCTTCAATGTCACTTTCAATGAAAACCGGTTGCGCTTCGCACACTCTCAAACTAACAAAGGCATCCGAAGATTCTCTGGCGAAGAAACGGAAGAAAAAGGGTTCAAAGGAACGCATCACTGACCAACTGATTGAGGTCAACTCGGAAGGTAAACAAACCCTAAGCTTTGGAGAAGCGCGTGAAAAAAATTAGGTGAAAAAAAGAAATGAATTTGTGGACTGACTTTTTTTCCTCCACTTCCTTTCGCTGTTATGATGATGAAGAATAGCGGCTATTTATAGGATTGCATTATCTAAGGTAGTGTGGGTTAATTTCATTCTATAAGGGTCATTCTAAATTCGCTTGCAAGATTTACATTTGGAGACTAAAAAAAAAAACATTCTTCAGGTATCCGACTACTTTCAGAACCGTGATTTCAAACAAGCGCATAAATGGATAATTTTCATGATATTTAGTGTCACTAGATTAGAATACATTTATGAAATCTTTTTAAGGAATTTTGACAAAAAAAAATTTATTTAAATACAATATTTTGGCAACCAATTAACTTAGAATAACCTTTTCTCAAAATGTTCTCCTTTTGTGAAAAATGCTTGTATTACAATTTTTTGCCTGCAAAAGCCGCCCTCTGTACAGATCAACTATGATTTTTGAAAATTCAGATTATTTTCAAAGTTACCACCCATTAAAATAATTATCGGCGTTTTTTTTTTTAAAATTGCTTCCTTCTGTTGTTTAAAAATGGATAAACCCATTTCTGTTATATATTTCAAAATTTTAGTTGAACCTCTGTACAGAGGTCTGAGCTATAGAAGGAAAATATTATTATAATGCTTTTTTTCGAAAAGGGAAACTTTTTGAAATGGCATTCTATGTTCTTTTTTTGTCAAAATAGCGTATTAAAAAATTTTTTTAGTTTACTATTCAAAAAAACAATTTTATATACATTTTCTAATCTAAGTGACACTAAATATCATAAATATTATCCATTTATACGCTTTTGCAAGATCATGATTCCGAACGTAGTCGGATACCTTAAGCTATTCGCCATGTCCAATTTATAATGATAAAATAATTCTTATCAATTATTTCGTTTTCTAAATGATTATTAACGCTTTCTAAAAACAATTTATGCTTTTCATATGAGTTATTTTTATTAAAGCATTTTTTTATGGATGTTTTCAAATGAATTGATTTTATACAAGGAAAAACACCTATAAAAACATTTAAGCATTTAAGCTTTAAAAACTTTTCCTGACAATAAAAATATTAAATTTGCTACAAGATTAAGCAATTTAACCTAAGTTTGCCAAATTTATAAAGTTGCATACACCAAATCTTTTAGAATAACTTTTAGCAAGCACGAACCTTGAAATTTTGAACCATGGTCGAGTGTTTGAACTTAAAAGGTTATTACTAAAATAATGTAGCTAACTAACTGAACTAAAATTATCTTAATAATATTAAAAAGGGATTATCAAAAAATTCTTATTATCAGTATATAAATAACGTTATCATCATCTCCCAGCACAAAAATCCAGTTATCTTTCCAAAACAAAAAATTATTATCCCTAATTCTAGTTTTTGTTCAAGAGACAATTCCTTTTCACTATCGACATTAGAGTCATAATCATTGATAACTGTGCCGAATTCTTCTAAATGTGGATAGGTTTGTGGGTAAAATATTTTTAAAAAATTTACCATAAACTTGATCAAGTTTGAATTGGTTAGTCTCTTTTCTTCCTTCTCATTTTCATTTTTAAAATCATTATAAGTATGATATGCAAATACAATGTGAATAACGAAGTCACCAATTTAAAAATTTCTATAAATATTACGCACTTTCTTCACAACTACAACCTTGTTTTCACAATTACGAATATCAGACTACAAATCCTGCGCGTGTGCAGTCTCGGTCTTAGCTATAATATGATGGTTTTGGCACGCCTCCTTGGATGATTCACATCTTTTTATCACTTCTTGATTGTACGATGCAACTTTATATTCACAGTAATTAATTTCGCCCGTTATGGAGACATAAAAACAAAACGTATACTATTTTGCTATATTAGTGATCCCCGAATATATAGAGGAGACAATTTTAAAAATTTCTAGTAAATACCGCGAAAAAACGGTATTTAAACTTGTGAATGCCGGTATTACAAAATTGTTCAAATGGCTCAAAATACCGGTATTCGGTATCCCGGTATACCGGGATTGCAATCCCTACTGCTAAGTTATATTTACCACAAAGTATTAGGTAAGTGCCAAAGCTCTATCCGTGTATTATTACAATGAAGAAATATAAAAGACCTAATCATATGCATTATCTTAGCCCGGGAAAAGGGGCACACTCGATACTCACGTTGTAGGGCGACTGAGCCAACCCAGTCCTTTTTTTCTTAAGATTATTTCTACTGTACACCATAAAAATAATTATTCCAATGAATAATTTAGTTAAGAAAAAGTATATTTACCTCTTTTTGAAGACTTTTTAATTTTTCTTTGAAAATTTGAGAGGGTTTAGGGGTCGTCCCCTCACTAGATCGTGGTTCATAATTACGAGGTTTATTTGCAATAGCTCTCCAGTGCGATTTAAAATAAAATCAAAGTCAAATGAAGATCTGTATCGTAACCATCCCTTCATGTGATAATAAAAAAATGGATAAAAACTAATTTAGTTTAGTAAACAAAAGAATATATAAGTACAACATTATATACAACCTTTATTCACAAAAAAGAAAACATCACTTGGCGAAATATAATAGGTTGACTGGTAGAGCAATACAGAATATATTTTTTGCGAATATATTTTTTACCCATTTATATTTGATAAACTGAAAACTCATCAACATATATAAACGAGAAAAGCAACTCACTCATCACGATATCTCTCGCACTATTAAACCTACGGACTTGAAATTTGGTAGGCACGTTTCTTTCATGAAGTAGAGTTCCGCTAAGAACCGGTATTACGAAAATCGAATCCTAAGGGGAGTTGCAATCAATTAAAGGGCGTTATAGATAATTATTTCCATTTTTAAACTATTAGACGTACAGTTTGAAAATTTGGTAAACAGATTCCTTTCTTGGAGTAGAAATCCGCAAAAAAGTAGGTTTCGCGAAAATCGTCCCTTGAAGTGGAAGAGGGAGATTAAGGGGAGTTATAGATAAATATTTCCATTTTTAAACTACACTGTTGGCCACCGTAAATGCAACATCCTAAAGGAAGCATGCAAATAACATGAAATTTACAACATGCATCAGCGGAGGTGAGTATGCAAATAATCAGAATTTCAACGCAGACACACATCACGCGCGCCTGTGGCGCCACCTCAAAACGCTATTTAAGGCTTGGAGATTTCGACGATTTCAAGTTCGGCAATTGTGTTTTTGTTGCGGTTTTTTTCAAAAACCGACCAGTTATGTCTCGTAGAAAACAGCGATCAGCTTTTGATCAGGTATCCGAGTTCGATAGAGGAAGGATAGTGGCTTACCGAGATTGTGGATTATCTTTCAGGGAAATCGGTAGTCGTGTTGGTCGAAACCAAGCAACTGTAATGCGGATATGTAACCGTTGGATGCAGGAGGATACGACGGACCGACGTGGTCGATCGCATCCACCTCAGTGCACCACTTCACGTGAGGACAGGCAAATTGTGCGCATGGCAGTGACGGATCGCTCAGTCACATCACGAACCATAGCACAGCACATTGAGTCTGTAACGCATCATTCAGTGTCTGCGCGTACCATTCGACGTCATTTACAGCAGAGTGGTCTGTCCGCAAGACGTCCTTTGCTTGGTCTACCCTTGACACAGAACCACAGACGTCTCCGCCGCCAATGGTGCGATGAAAGAAGGACGTGGGCGGCAGAATAGAATGAAGTTGTCTTTACTGACGAGTCACGCATCTGTCTGCAACACCACGAGTCTAGAGACACCGTGGAGAGAGGATGCTGAACAGCTGCCTTATGCACCGCCACACTGGTCGTACACAGGGTATTATGGTATGGGGCGGTATTGTGTGGATATTACTCTCGCACTCCTTTAGTACGCATTTTCAGTACTTTAAACAGCCAGCGCTACATCTCTGAGGTGTTGGAGCCAGTTGTCTTTCCTTACCTTCAGGGCTTGGCCACAACCATATTTAAACAGGATAATGCGCGACCACACGTGGCACGCATTGTCCAAAGGTTCTTCGTCAATCACCAGATTGAATTGCTTCCCTGGCCGACTCGTTCTCCGGATCTTTCACCGATAGAAAACATGTGGTCCATGGTTGCTTAACGATTGACCCAGATTACACCCCCAGCTGCCACACCAGATCAACTTTGGCAAAGTGTGGAAGTTGCTTGGTCTGCTGTACCCCAAGAACACATCCAAAGTCTCTTTGAATCAATGCCGAGGCGTGTGGCAGCGGTGATCTCCAACAAATGCGGCTACTCTGGCTACTGATTCTGTCAGGAACCACACTTCACAGAAGTCTATAAATTTAATCATTTGATACTTGGTCAACATGTTATCTACAAAATAAATTTTGTTGTGATATCTCTTGTCTTTCTTGATGTTGCATTTACGGTGGCCAGCAGTGTATATAAAATTATTGGATTCTACGATTTAACTAGGTAATATATAGAATAACGATTACTTGATCATTAAAATATGAAATACGGCACTCGAAAGTTCTTTGAACTAGTTCTAGCTGCTTTTAGTCAGTTTTGAACCCCATTTCAAGGTGTCGTCACAGCAATCCTTGCTCTGATAAATAATGAAAAGTAAAATAAAGGTATTTCATAAAATTTTAATTAATATTTTGTTAAAATAACATAAGATGTCAAACATTAAAATGTGTTTTACTTGAAATGTGTCTTTTTTGAAAAGTTCAAATGGGGACAACGATTGCTCAAAAAGTTTTTAAAATAATTTGCTGAAATTTTGTGTGTATGTTCTGTCCGTAAAGTATTTTAACCTTCAGATATATAAATTTTCACTTTTTTTTTACAAAATTTACAGTTTTTTTATGTGAATATAATCACTGTTTTAAGCAATTTCATGTAAAATCAAGGTAAAGTGTTTTAGTTTTTGAAAAAAATAAAAGTACCCTTTATCCAAGGTCATTTAAAAAAAAAGAATGAAAGTAGTAATACATCAAAATTAAAAATTGAATTTGTTCATTTACTATTTGTATGGAGTGGTCCCGTTTTGAAATTTTTTCTTTTTTTACCCTTTTTTTTCCATTTAGTAGTAATAATTTATTTTTCTCTTCTTAATGTTAGCCTTTTTTTCTTAAAATATAATAAATAAATCTAAAAACCACAAAAAAATCTCCATACCTCCATTTTTTAAAAAGAAAAGTTGTAGCAAGCAGTCAGATTCTTAAAAGCAGTTCTAGGAAATTTTTTTTTTGAATTGTTAAACCCATGTACTTGAAATTTGTTAAGAATGTTTCTTTTGTTGAATATAGATCCACTAAGAAGGGATTTTACTGAAATTGACTCATGGGGAGGAGAGGGGGTTCAAGGTATCGAAAAAAATAGAATCCCGTTTTGGAACTCCTAGACCTATAATAATGAAAATTGGCATGCATGTTTCTTTTGTTGAATTGAAATTCGCTAAGAATGGTTCTTTTTGAAATCGACTCTCAACGAGGTTACGGGACATTTTGAAAGAAAATTTTCCTGTAAAAACTTTTGCATTTAGACTTTAAATGTGGCAATCATGCTCATTTTGTTGAATAGAGATTTACTACAAATGGATTTTGTGGAAATCCGTTTTAGGGGAGGAGGTTACGGGTGTGTAAAAAAGTAATTCCACTTCATTTTTTTAGCAATTACTATTTAGAATTCCTATCCTTCTTAAATTAAGAGGTGAAAGTTTTATAAGAATGTTTTTCAATATATTTGAATGTTTAATGCTAGGATTTAGATACCAATAATTATATATATAAACAGTATATGTTCATACAACATTATGAAATACCCAGTGAAGCGGATCACTAACGGCTAGTAATTAAATATATCCTTTAAAAAATCTATAAATTGATGAAAATGTTTACTATGTGCTAAAGTTTAGAAATAAATATGCATTATGTTTGCGTTAACTGTTACTTATTTCATTGCTGTCAATTTTCATTAAAAAATTGCATTAATTAATCACAAATTTATGGCATAAATTACATGAATATTACTTGTCAGTATTTGGCTGAGTTCCTTAATTTGACATTGTACAGCTACATTAGCTTAACAATTTCGCATTAATAATTGTACTGTTGGAGAAATCTGTTTCATTATTTATAATAATGATTAAAAAGTCATTATCTTTTATCATTATTAATGATAGCGTTATTTCACGGAACTCCAAAGCGTAATTTGTCATAACGATTTTAGAAAGTCATTATAATGAATTTGCTCCTGAACTGGAGGTATCTTTGTTCCTTAATAACATTAATTTCTGGAATTACTTTTTAACTCCCAACAGAAAAACGCTTTTATTCGAGTATTTTCATTTGAATTGCGATTTGTATAAAGATAAAAAATTTGTAACCATTTCTTGCTCGGTGTGTTAATTAACAGTTTTAGAATTCTCGAACTTTCGGAGTATTTTTTTTTTTCTTTCTGATTTAAGCCTTTTTCTTTTCTTTAAAAAATAGTTGAATCTAAATTTACTTCAGATTATTTCTTAACTGTAAAAGTTTCTTAAATTTTTACTTTTTCATTAAAGTTTAACGATAATTTTTATTTTTATTTTCTGAATATCTAAATGAGGTGACTTATTTATCCATTTACATTTATTTATCTATAACTGTTTATGTACTTTATAGTACTAGTGGTTACCAGCCTGCTTCGCTTGGTATTTTATCAAGTTGTATGGTTACCATCCAATGGCAAAGGTGTGGTTATTCTGTATTATAATTGTATGTTTTATTTCTATATACTTGTTTTTGACATTGTACCCCTTTTTAAAATATGACAGATTACTAATTTTACTACAAAATCGCATCACACAAAACTATCAAGCTGTTTGCTTGTAAAACTATGAGCTACTGCTATACCGGGGAGCGTGGATGTATTCAATGCAGCAAACAGAGTACCGATGAATCCGAAACCGACTTATGTACTTACGTTTGTTCGCTGCCGATTCCCACCCCATCGTGGGATATGACATAAACTCGAGAACCACATCCCGAGGAAGTGCGGTGTGTGGTATGCTGCCTCCATAGCCAATCCCGTGCTGTCGCTGGAAGAGATAACTAACAGCGTTTATTCTCCCCTTCAGTCGGCATGTGAGGAAAAATTCATTTCTACAGCTGGCATTGCAGTGATTGTTTTTCCTCCTACAGTCGCAGTGAACGTATTAAGCGTCATCGTTTGCTTCCAATGAAGGTACAAGGGTGAGTCTTCACATTCATCGAATAATTTTATTAAGTAAATACAGTCGCTTCCATTATGAAAAGCAGATTCTCCAGTCTAGCTGACATTGGTGTCAAATGAATGTGTTTTTTTCAGTATGGGCGTCGAAGGTCTTAGTAAAGGCGGTCACCTCAAAATAACTTGGCGGTCCACTGGTCGATCGCGATCGACTTAATGCCTAATTCTGCAACATATTATTTAACAAGTAATATAAAAAAATTTCAAGTCAATTCCTACTTATATCAACAAAGAAAATTTTTATTTTAGCTACTTTTTATTATATAGTTACAGTTAATATAAATATGTATATACATATGGCAGAATCACAACAGGAAGTGGTAATTAATTTTTATTCATTATCATTACAGTATCGTATTGTCATCCAAAACAATCGTGTATACAAAATATCAGTTCAACTGAATGCTTTAAAACGTGAGAAAAAAAAACTTTTCAAGTTTTGGCACAAGTCGCCAAAAGGATCGGTAAGTCACCAAAAAGGATGCCAACGTGGCTGTATTTGTAATTCTTTAAATAATTAGTTTTAATCAATTAATTTTTATTCATTATTTTTATATTATTGTATTGTCATCCTAAATAAACTTGTATATAAAATTTCAGCTCAATTGAGTGCTTTAAAATGTATTCTATTAACGATTGAAAATTCCACCCAGATAAATATATAAATAAATAATAGAGAGTGTTAGTTAATAGTAGGAATTGAAAATAAGAGTGATTGATGCCTAAGTCTTAGCAGCCAGTTTTTGATTGTTATGATAAACACATTTTTATAGACTTCAGTTCTCATTTTTTTTTTTTAAGAAAAGACACGAATTTACGAAATTTATCCTTTTACACCCTGTAATCCCTCCTCTGGAGTTGATTTTCTCAAAGCCCAGTTTAGCGGATTTTCACTCAACAAAATAGACATACTGAACAATTTTCAAGTCTGTTTGTTTAGTAGTTCAAAAAGGGGAATTTTTATCTATAACATCCCCGTAAAAACCTTTCTAAAAAGATCTCTAATCAGTAAAAGGAACTTGGTTGTCAAATTTCATGTCTGTAGGTCGAATAGTTCAAAAACAGTTATTTCATCTATACTTCCCCGTAGCTACCATGGAAGATGATTTCCGCAAAACCCGTTCGTAGCACATTTCTACCAAACAAAATAAACATACATACAAAAGTTTAAGTCTTTAAGTGTCATAGTTTGTCATATCTCCTGCTGAGTGAAGTAGTAGGTCTGCTGTTATTACTAATGCCACGTGGTCGGCAAAGGCCAGATGAAGGCCCACAAAAATCATGGCAAAGGGCTAAGTTACGCCTGTCGTTATCTGTAGCTTTTAGCACAATACAGATGACAGTACGATTTAGGCCATCCCCTATTTTGAGGGAGGAAACCCTGGGGGTGGTCAGGGGCCTCCCATCTCTCTTCCTCTTCCACCAACCTTATGAGAGGATTGGCGGCTCGACGGCTATTTTGAGAACCCCCTTGCCGCGAAGGCACTATACATTTACAAACATCCGTGCCTTCTTTGGGATTCGAACTCAGGCCCTTACGGCACTAGTCAGCTTCGCTAACTCAGTCTGTTTTCTCCTATATATGCATATGTTCTTCTGTATTGTATATAGGAGATTGTATATTTACAATTTTGATCAGAATATGGCCAATGATACATAAAGTAATGTCGTTGAATGAGCTGACATTTATTCATCTCATTCAATGTCATTGACATATTCATTGAATGCCATTGACATATTGTCACATGGAATGACATTATAGCATTGAATGATATGTCATTCATTCAATTCAGTTCATACTTACAGTGTCATGCAGTTATGTTTCTTCAAGATATTTGATTTCGGTAAACTTTATCAACGAGCGCAATATTTCAATTTTATTTATAAATGTCTTATAATTTTATTTTCTCCACTGTTCATCAGTACAGTAAGAAATAAAACTCATTTTAAAATTTTTAAGATTTTTGAGTAAACTTTTATATGTATAATCTGGTAATAAAATAAGTATTTAAAAAAAAAGTTTCATTCTGGAATATTTTATTTTTTGTAGTAATTAATGGATGGAAACTAAGAAAATTTCGTCGCCTAAGCTATTAAAAAAAAGTTATTTTTAAGTTTTCACGCATTATCTAATTTGATTACGAAACCATGAAAAGGCTGATTTTTAAAATATGTCTTAATGAAAAATATTTACAAAATTCCTTACATGTATTACTTTACAAATTGAATAAATAACATTTGATGTCCCCAAAAAAGTATTGTAAAATGAATATTGTAAATGATATAATAATGCTTAGAGTTTTAAACTTCTTTCGTTTAACGAGTTTAAAAAAAGAACAAAGCTAATTACTTTTTTTTCAAAACTTTCAGTATGTTTTATTTCTGTTGTATATTATTTTATAATTATAAGAATGAACAATAACAATAATGTAGTGAATTGCCTTCTGAGAGATTTTTATTTCCTATGGTTGAATAAATTAACCTAAAGATAAATATTAAAAAATAGATATACACACAGAGTTTTCAGTTTAATAATACTTCACAATTGATACAGCCATAAAAAAATCGTTTAATTTGGATATTATAATTGAGAAAAGATTATAAGACATTCAAAATCGATCAAATGGATTTTTAATCACTATAAATTCCAGCGTATAATGCGCACCTGTACATTCAAGTTGCGTTTCTTTATTTTTGGTATATTCGCCGTAAAACACGCACTCTATTTCTTATGAAGAAACCGAAATGTACGTATGCAATGCTCTTATTTTTTGATGCAGTTTGAGATGTTATCCTAGGCCAGGGGGGGGACCTTTATTGATCAACGTGTCATATTTCTAAAGAAGTGTGTTTAATGAGGTATAGACGCGCCGTCAAATAATTGACTTGTGATTATTGGACAAAATAATAAAACTAAATACTAACAACTCAAAACTCCTTACTTACTCCGAAAAAATATTTTTTGTACTATATAGTTGTAAATGTTTTAGTTATACGAGTAATTCAAATTAAAGAGTAACATTAGTGTGACTTCTGTTGTTGCAGATTGCGTGGATGACAAATAACTAATATTAGGATTGTAAGATGTTACTTTTAGTAGAATGCTTGTTGAATTTGAGTAATCTGCCAACTGGTTTCTAAGCAATTAATTATTTTTGCTGGGGTTCACTTTTTTACAAGAGGATTTGTGATTTGTTTCAGAATGCCGTTTTACAGACGATGTTCGACATACCAGTGTTCCAGAACATAAGATATGCACCGATTTGTCACCTTTACTAATAATGCCATATTCTTTGATTCACCAAGTTTGAAATTCTCTGTTGCACTTACTTTCTTGGGCTTTTTGTTCTTTTGATGAACTAGCCGTATTAGATAAGTTAAAAATCGTAAATATAACACAAATAAGCTTTAAAAACAGTTGTGTCAACGAAACTGACTATGCTATGCGTAGACAAATTTTGCATCCTAAGCAACTGTAGTCCACGACGCAACTAATGAAGACAATAACAAACGATGGTGATCCCGGCCGTCCTGCGATCGATCACGCGTTTGTTCGTAATACTCATAGTGAGCTTCGTTATTTTGGAATAAAATACAAACCGTTTTGATCACCAGCGTGCTCAAAATATTGTGTCGCGCGCCATTCATGGCACGAGCCCCACTGGTTCGCCATCCCTGTCCTAGGCTTTTGAAAAAATAGTATACTTCTATGACTACAACTCTTTCAGTTCCTAAGATATGTTATTTATTTTAAATAAACAGCATTTCGATATATGTAGATGTTTAATTTTTCTGTATGCTTCTCTCTTTTTTTTTTTTTAGAAGCTACCCTTTTCATACCCGGCGTATAATACGCACCCGTAAATTTCGATCTTACTTTTCATTCAATTCCTACTATTAGCTCACACACTCTATATATTTATCTTGGTGGAATTTTCAGTCGTTAATAAAATACATTTTAAAGAGCTCAATTGAGCTGAAATTTTATGTACATGATTACTTTGGATAACAACACAGTAATTTAATTATAATTAATAAAAAGTAATTGATTAAAACTAATTATTCAAAGAATTACAAATACAGCCACTTTGGCATCATTTTTGGCGACGTGTCAAAATTTGATAAGGTTTTTTTCTCGCATTTTAAAGCGCTCATTTGAGATGAAATGTTCTATACACTATTGTTTTGGGTAAAAATACGATAATTTAATTATAATTAATTTAAATTAATTGACTGAAACTAATTATTTAAAGAATTACAGATACAGCCACGTTGTTTTCATTTTTAGCGACTTGGGTCAAAACTTTAAAAGATTTTTTTCTCGCGTTTTTAGCGCATTCAGTTGAACTGAAATTTTATAGACACGATTGTTTTGGATGACAATATGATACTTTAATGATAATAATTAAAAATTTATTACCACTTAATGTTGTGATTCTGTCACATGTATATACATACTTATATTAATTGTAACTATTGAATAAAAAGTAGCTAAAATAAAATTTTTCTTTGTTGATCTAAGTAGGAATTGACTGGTAAATTTTTTATATATATTACTTGTAAGGTTTAACTATGCAGAAAATAACATTGGAAACAGTATTCAAATAGACAAACGAGTTCAAGAAGATATTGTTAGAGAGTCACTACTCCAGGTTGTTAATCGGTTGAAATTAACAAGTAAGTTTTAATATAAAAGTGCGATTATACAGTTGAAAATCGTAAAAAATTCTATACATAAATGTAAAAAATATATTTATTTATTTCAGGAACAGATCATTTGAATTATAAGGAGGAACAGCTAACTTTTAAAATAGGGTTTGTAATATCCCGTGTTATATTTTCAATCCCTTGAGATTTCGGTATTACATTATCCAAACCCAGGGATAGAGCCCTGGATTAGGATTCGACTATTTATTAAAAATACTTTCACATAGCATGTTAAAATTGCATAATAAAACTTAAAATATAATTAAAAATTGGTTTAAAACTAATTTTTTGAAACAAATAAATAAAACTTAATCCATCATAAAAAAGCAAATAAAAATAGTACAAAGTGAAACTAAAAAAAAAAACATTTATTCCTTTCCTGTGTTTCTGTAAATAAGCTTTTAAGGTATCCGATTACGTTCGGAACCGTGATTTTAAAAAACAGTATAAATGGATAACATTCATGATATTTAGTGTCACTTAGATTAGAATACATGTATAAAATTGTTTTAAGGACATTTTGACAAAAAAAATTATTGAAATACAATATTTCGGCAAAATATTAACTTAGAATAATCTTTTTTCAAAATGTTCTCCTTTTGTGAAAAATGCTTCTATTACAATAATACTTTGCCTCTATACAGCTCAGACCTCTGTACAAAGGCTCAACTATGGTTTTAGAAAAATTCACATTATTCACATCACACAAACCATTGAAATAATAATTTCTCCCCTCTGTTGTCGTAAAACATGGATAAACCCACTTCTAAGTTATATATTTCAAACATTCTAGTTGAGCCTCTGTACTGAGGTCTGAGCTATATATGGACAAAATATTATTATAATAGAAGCATTAATCACAAAAGGAGAATAGTTTGAAAATGGGTTATTCTATGTTCATTTTTTGTCAAAATATTGAACTTAAATCATTTTTTATTGTAATACTATTCTTAAAACAATTTTATTTACATTTTCTAATCTAAGTAACACTAAATATAATACATTTACACGCCTTTGCAAAATCACGGTTCCGAAAGTAGTCGCATACCTTAAAAAACACAGCTCGTCCAGCGTTTCATCGTTCAAACGGCTTCTTATTCAATTCCTACAATTAGCTCGCACTGTCTCTATATATATGTATTTATTTATATATTTGTATATTTATTCATTTATCTTGGTGGAATTTTCAATCGCTAATAAAATACATTTTAAAGCGCTGAATGGAGCTGAAATTTTATATACAGGATCATTTTGGATGACAATACAATAATTTAATTATAATTAATAAAAATTTATTGATTAAAACTAATTATTTAAAGAATTACAAATGAAGCCACGTTGGCGACTTAGCGACCCTTTTGGCGACTTGTGTCAAAACTTGAAAAGGTTTTTTTTCTCACGTGTTAAAGCATTCAGTTGAACTGAAATTAAAAGGACAATGCGATACTTTAAAAACTAATTACCACTTAATGTTGTGATTCTGTCCTATGTACATACATATTTATATTAATTGTAACTATTTAATAAAAAGCAGCTAAAATAAAAATTTTCGTTGTTGATCTAAGTAGGAATTGACTTAAAAACTTTTTTTTTATATTACTGGTTTTTGTTACACAAATTGTCCTGCCGAAGAAAATGCTCGTTCGGATTATATACTAGTAGGTGTTGTCGTCATTAAATAGAAGCATGTGTTCTTTTCGGGTAGTCACTACGTCTCCCTCGATTTTCAAAAAGGACATTTCTTTTTGAATTTTTGATGACACTGCATTGATGCATATACGTCTTTGATAACTTCATCTAGTTCTTCCGCTGCACTAAATGGTTTTAGTGTATAAATTGACACCGGTATTTCGGGATCCAGAGGCAGGCAAACCCTATGACTGAGACTTCGTTCGAAACCATGTTTTCAAAAAAGCGAATAAATTGATAATTTTTTTTAGTGTGTGATATTTAATGTCAGTTGAATTGGAATATACATATAAATCGTTTTATACGGATATTCTTGAAAGAAAAAATTACTTAAATACTTTACTTTGGCCAGAAATGTGAACAAAGAATGACATATTTTCAAAACATTCCCCCTTTTATAAAAAATGCTTGCATAATGATAATAATTTAACTAAATATAGCTAGGACCTCTGTACTGGGATTGAACTCGAATTTTTGAAATATATAATTTAGTAGTGCATTTATTCATATCTTATTATATCAGAATAGAGAAATTTCCATAGAAACATAGCCTCCATTAATATTTCAATTAGTTACACAACTCGAAAAATAATGTGAATTTTTCCGAAACTTTTAGTTCAACTCTGGTGTAGAAAGCCTAGCTATACCTAGGCAAACTATTATTACTATACAGTAGAACGTCGTTTATCTATACATTTATTATCCGGAGCGTCAAATATCCAGGCCAGTTTTTTGTCAACTACATGTACTGTATATGAATACGTTTTCGAACAGTGCAATGCTCAACAGTTGTTTCGCGTGAGGCCAAAAGTGAAGGAAGACCCAAGGTCAGGGATATTTGGGGATTAGTAATTTGGTAAACATCTGCACGGAATATTAGGTTGGTTGGTTTCCAAGTGAGGGGGTGTATACGTGCTCTTTTGTTGAGTTGTGAATTCCTATGGCTTTGAAATCTAAGATTGTGACTTCCATGCAAGAAGAATCTGACCTTGTTGAAGATGAAACGAGTGAAGATGAGGACAACAACGAAAGTAGCAAGGGTCCATCAAATGCTGACGCGTTTTCTGAGTTAGAGACAACTATAGAGTGGTACGAACGACAATCAGAGTGCTGTCCTACTCAACTACTGCTGCTCAAGAGAATCAGAGACCTACAGCAAAAAAAGGAAGGTGTAGAATGGTACAGCGAAAAATAAGTGATTATTTTGCGAAATTTAAATTGCGACATTTTGCAATTATTCTGCTTTTTCTTCAAGCACGTTTCCACATGCGATAATTTTTAATATTCGTATAGTGTTCAGTTTCATATACAGCATGGATTGCATTCGGTTTTCGGTTATCCGAACGGTGAACGATCCCAATTGATTCGGATAAACGACGTTGTTGTTGCTACTAATGCCACCTGATCGGCAAAAGCCAGATCGAGGCCCACGAAATTCATCATGGTAAAGGGCTAATTGACGCCTGTCGTTAGCCGTAGCTTTGAGCACCATACAGGTGACAGTGCGATTTGGCTCGGTTCCACCCCAATTTTAAGGGAGATCATTCTGGGGGTGGTCAGAAACCTAAATTAATGTTTTGAAAATATGGCATTCTTCCATCATTTTTTGCCAAAAAAATTGCATTTAAATATTTTTTTTCTTGTAATAATATTTATAAAGCAATTTTATATGTATATTCTAATTCAACTGACACTGAAAATAAAAAATTACTCATTTATGCGCTTTTTCATGCGACCGTTGTTAATCACTTTCAACACATCTAATCGTTTTTTCATAATAGTCTTACTGAGGGGAGGGGGAAGACTTTTGCTTGTTGTAAACTTAATAAAGAGCTTCACGAAAGATTAACAGCCATGTCTCACGATATTTCATACAAAAGCTTAAAAATTTGTCACTTCTAATTGATAAAGAATAATAAAGTTTTCAATTATTTGCAGTGATGTTTTGTTTCCGAAACAAATATTTTCTCCAAACTGAATTTTTTTAAAAAAAAACAAAAAAAATTAACTCCTCGGAGCTTGCAAAATAAAACAAAGAACAGACACAAAGGGACAATTAAAGAATACGAAGTTTCTTTGCGAAGTATTTCATTTAAAAATAGAAATACTTGCGGGGCTTTTTCTCCCGTCATTTCAATTTATTTTTATGTCTCTTTATTCCCCAGAAAAAGGAAATTATTTCTGAAATATAAGTAGATTTTAAATCGAATGTTAGAACATTTCTTTATTCATCACGCGTTTTGATTAGTTTTTGCTCTTTACTATTTCCGCTTAGAGAGTTGTACGATAAAATAATTTAAATTATTTGGGATTGTACTAAAAATGAACATAATAAGCGTTAAAGGAACAAATGAAATAATTAAAATCACTTCGTGTGTTTTGTAACTGCTATATTTAAGATATCCGACTACGTTCGGGAACCGTGATTTTAAAAAAGCGCATAAATGTACAATTTTCATGATATTTAGTGTCACTTAGATTAGAATGCATGTATAAAATTGTTCTAAGGACATTATAACAAAAAAAATTATTTAAATTAATATTTTGGCAAAAGTAATTTAGAATAACCTTTTTTTCCCAAAAGTTCTCCTTTTTCAAAAATGTTTTTATTGTATTAATATTTTGCCTGTATATACTCAGACCTCTGTACAGAGGGTTCAACTTTTAAAATTTTTAAAATTCACATTATTTTCAGAGTTACAAAACCCTTTGAAATCATTTTCGGCGTATTTTTTTTAAAATTTCTCCTTCTGTTTTCGTAAAACATGGATAAACCGACTTCCGAGTTATGCATTTTTAAATTTACTTGTGCCTCTGTACAGAGGTCTAAACTTTTATACAGGCAAAATATTAATACAAGAAGCATTTTTACAAAAGGAGAACATTTGGAAAAAAGGTTATTCTAAGTTAATTTTTTGTTAAAATACTGTACTTAAAAATTTTTTTATTGCAATACTGTTCTTAACCCAGTTTTATATACATTGTCTAATCTAAGTGATGCTAAATATCATAAATATTATCCATTTACACGCTTTTGTAAAATCACGGTTCCGAACGTAGTCGGATACCTTAAGGATTTTCGTAAATAGTCAGCTGTATTAAGTAGTCAAAACATTACAAAATTTAAAAATGGCTCAAATAATAATCATCACGTGATGTTCCAATATGCAATCACGTGCTTATTTTGTGTGTTAATCACGTGTTAATTCCGTGTATAATTTTAAATTCAATAATTAGGTAATGATATGATAGATTTAAAATTCCTCCAAACTTTAAAAATGTAAAAAAAAAATATATATATATATAATAAATATAAGATATATAAGATATTTGTTCGCCTCTAATATTGACGTCAGTTTATAGTCGAGGGGATTAATTTTTAATTCGACATCCATGAATTAAACTGAAAATTCAAAAAACATTATTCATCATTTATACTCGCTAAACCAGCCTTCGAAATATACTTCGTGTTTTGTTTTCTTGAGATTGTAATAAGTCCAGGCAATCCCTGTTTAATTATTCTCTACTTATTCTATTTTAAAACTTTAGAAAAAACATTAAACTTACGATATAGTCGGGACATGTTCCCCATTCGAAGTATTTTTGATTCTATTTCTCTTTTTAACCGACTACGTTCGGAACCCTGATTTTGCAAAAGCTTGTAAATGGATAATATTTATGATATTTAGCATAACTTAGATTAGACATTGTATATGAATTAGCTTAGTGATATTTTGAAAAAAAATTATTTAAGTACAATATTTTGACAAAAAATTAACTTAGATTACCTTTTTTCAAATGTTTTTTAAAAATGCTTCATTGTATTATATGCCTGTATATATCAGACTCCTACAGAGGCTCAACTAGAATTTTTGAAATATATAACTTAGAAGTGAGTTAATCCATATTTAAGAAAAAAATGCCAATAATTATTTCAATTGGTGTTAACTCTGAAAATAATGTGAATTTTTCAAAAATTCTAGTTGAGCCTCTGTAGAGAGATCTGAGCTATATACAGGCAAAATATTATTATATTAGAAGCATTTTTCACAAAAAGAGAATATTTTGAAAAAGATTATTCTGTTACTTTTTTGCCAAATTATTGTATTTAAATAATTTTATTTTGTCAAAATGTCCTTAAAACAATTTTATACATGTATTCTAATCTAAGTGACACTAAATATCAGGAAAATTATACATTTATGCGCTTTTTTAAAATCATGGTTCCGAACGTATTTGGATACCTTAAAAGGCAGAATTAGAAAAAATGTATTGGAAATGTAATATGTAGTATAGTGCGATGTATACGCGGTCTTAGAGAGAAAAAAAAATTATTAATAATCGAAACGTACCAACCGTATAATCCGGCGTATATTGCACATCTATACTTTCAAACTGAATTTTTTAATTTTTAGGTATATTACGCCGTATAACGTGTACCCCCCTTTTTTTATAAAGAAACCTGAAATATTTGTATACATTGCTTTTATGTTTTAGTCATTTATTCGAGGTATTTTCTCAGACTTTTTTCTAGAACTGCAACTTGTAGTAACCGGTGTTGATGGATAAAGCAATGCATATGAGCTAGGGCATGTTATTACTCTTTCAACGAAAACTTCGTTGGGAATATAGTGTATCCTTACTAATATTATAAACGCGAAAGTTTGTATGGATGTTTGGTACTCTTTCACGGAAAAACAACTGAATTAATTTTAATGAAACTTTACAATAATATAGCTTATACATCAGAATAACACATAGGCTATAATTTATAAAGATTTTGTGGGAAGTTTCCAAAATATAATTGTCAAGAAAGGAGGAAAAAATTCTGCCATCTACAAAAAAGCCCGTGACAGCATATATCTTTCTTTTTTGTGTGAAGCGAAACTTTCCCTTTTGTTTTGTCTACGCCATGCCTCAGTGTGCGCTCGCTTTTAATTTATTCCGTTGATCAGTGTAATAACTATTTTTTTAATTTCATAATAAAACTAGATTTCGAAGGGAGAGGTGGTGTGGCAAGATTTTAACATAAAATAAATACATCAAAAAGTAATATTAACGTATTACACTTCCAGATATAAATTATTTACACTATTTTAACCCTTAACTTCGCACTGTTGCATTTCTGCAACATATGATTTATTTTAATTTAACAGACTCAATATTTTTTTAATTACCTACAAATCACTTATCTGAGAAAAAAAAAGATTACTGCAACGAAATACATGCTACTTTTGTCACTAGATGGAAGTACATTTTTTCCAGAAATCGCAACAATTATAAAAATCCCTGATGCCTCAAGGACTGTGTGTTTGCTATAAAAAGAATCTATTATATTTTATGCTTCCTCTTGTTTATTGCCGAAATAAATTACCTGGTTAGAAATTTTAACATCTTATGATGAATAATAAATTCCTCATATAAAAAAAAATTTGTAACTTATAGCACTACAGCGCAATGTTACGCTTCTGCAACAAACAAAAAAATGACTGAAATTCAATTTAAAACTGCTTAATTTTTTTTCATATTTTTCCCTTTTATTATGACTTGAGAACTAGCTGATATAATTTTTTCACAGAAATTTAAAAAATTGCAAAGTTAAGGGTTAAGCGTTCATTACTCAAAATTTGTAACAATGTGTTACTTTTGCTGAGAAAAGATCAGTTTAGGAAGGTGTATTCAAAAATCGATTAACAAGAGAGTTACGAGGAGTTATAAATAAATAAAAAAGCCCTTTTATCAGTTATAAATCTATAAACTTAAAATTTAACAAATATGGTTTTTTTTGCTTCAGCTGAGATATGCAAAAAGCTTTTTTTTGTTTTTTTGTTTAATTTTCAATTTACGTAAAATTAACTCATTAAAAACTTCTTTAACCTTCAATCTGTATTGTTTAATTTTTCAATTTATCTGTGCGAAGAACGGGTACACTAGCTAGTTTAGTTCTATATGTCAGAGAAATAATTTATGTCTATATTTTTAAGTTCAAATTAGTAGTCTTTTATATCCTGTTGTATCTGGCAATGAAAAAAAAAATCATATGATGGATTTAATGAGTTGCCTTAGTACTGTAGAAGCAGCTAGGGAAATAAAAATATAATAACGGAGTGAGCGGAATAAAGATGTTTAATATTTTCACCTTCCGAAATGGATGTAAATTTATTTCATTTTTCATATATTTTAATCATCGTGCAATAATTAACCCCATAAACTCTTTTGGATCATAAGGCAAGTCGTTTCTTTTAAATAAACAGTGTTTCGATACATGTAGAAGTAAATTTTTTTTTTTTAATGCTTCCATCTTTTTTGTTATTTTTAAAGCTATCGTTTTTATACCCGGCGTATAACGCGCACCCTTAAGTTTCGATCTTATTTTTTGTGTTCAAAGTGCGCGTTATACGCCGGACTTTACGGTATGCGGAAAACATTTTCTGTGGTATGGAAATTAGGAGAAAAATTATTTTAAGAAAATTAAAGATTCGCAAAATTTAATATTGCCACAAAGGGATAGAATTTCGAAAATAATTAAAAAGACTTTGGATGATTTTAGACACAAAATAAAATTATTTTTCTACAATACAAATAATCAGAAGTGATGATTATTGATTAGTGAGCACTGAATAGTAAGTAGTACAGTGTACTTAGAAACATTTGATATCCCCAGCTCTTTATCCCTGTACCGTCGAATCAGTCCGGTCCAAGCTTTTTTTCCGTCTTCAGCCTTATCGTGCACTGTCATTTCAACAGAAGGTTGTTTTTTTTAATTCAATACTAAAGAAGCTGTTAAATGTAAATGATTTGTGTTTTTCTCGTAATTATTTATTACGTGTTCTTTTATTGTAATAATACGTTAAAAATTACTAAAATGCCTTGTTTTATTTTAACAAAAATTACTCTGACTTTTTACCATAAGTTCATATACCTATGCTTTATTTTCCCCTTGTGGAAGTACTTGATGTAAAAAATTAATTTTTGTTTTATTTTTTCCTTCATCTAAATACTAGAGATCATCTTTTCATTATAAACAAAATTTGAAATCCCTCCCCCCAAAAAAAAAAAATTCGATCCACCGAAAAATGTATGACACTCAAAAGTAATTGGACACTTCAGAAATTTATACGTAAAACTATGGTGCTGGACTTTAAAAAAACAGAAAAGTTCTTCAATAATTTTCCTTGTTATTTCTTCCTTTGATTTTTATTACTAAATTATTACATAATTTGTGTTCAAATGTTGACTCGTATTCATAAAATTGAAAAAGTAGACAATGAAGGAATGCTTCACAAAAATGATATGACAGTTAAACCTTTTTTCAATTCTAACTATTAATTCACATTCTCCCTATATATAATTATTTATAATTTCTAAACACCGTTCTTTTAATTAGACATTCTTTAAAATCTATACATAATCTTTTTCGATCCTAACGTCCTAGTCTTAATCATAATCATCCTAATATTACACCATAAATCCCTTTCCCCCTTATTGTAACCAATCAGAGCTCTTATTAAATAACCGTGTGGTATTCCCGTCGGGTATAAAACCGATACTCTGGAAATCCCTATCTACCAATGTGGAGCTTACGCGACAATACAAGCCTCTCAACATCCCAGAGCCCAATACTCTTAAGTATACAAAATGCATCGCGGTCCCAGCGCTCCACGATACCAGCGACAAATCCCGTCTCTCTCTTCGCTCGTTTCTCTGTAGTCATGTAGCCGGCTGCTTTGTGTTGTAGTTTCTATGTCTGTGTCGCCCATGCTCAATGTAATTAAAATGCCTAGGTGTTTCAAGATATTCAATAAAAATTGTATTTACTAATTTACAAGACTACCTCGTCAATGCCATCATAGAAAATGCATCAACATACAGGAATCACTCACCACCGGCCACGCCTTAACCTTTGGTTCGCTACAGTAATAACATCCACTCGCCCCGTCTTACAATTATTTTTACCCCCTTTTCCAAAATATTACAGAGGTATTTTTATATTATATATAATAAAATATATATATATATATATTTTACCACTTCCAGAAATATTAAGTATATTTCATATATATATATATATATATTGTTCAAATTTTCAATCGTTAATAAAATACTTTCTATTCCTCCATTCAAGTTCAAATACATTTTTTAAACTTGTTATGGATGACACTTGATGTTAATACAGTTTTTTCAAATATTAATTAATTAAACTTAATTAATGAATAAATAGAAACAAATAAAAATAATAGACCAGCACCCTAAATAGAAAGGAAAATGGAAAATTGCAAAGAAAATCGCTTGCTATCTTGCCACTTAATATTGTGATGTGTCATATGTATATACATATTTATATTAATTGTAATTATTTAATAAAAAGTAACTAAAATAAAAAATTTCTTTGTTAAACTAAGTAGGATTGACTTAAAATTTATATATATATATATATTATATTACTTGTTTTTTAAATAATCAAAAATACGGCGTCTACTACTTTTATTTCTAAATTATGATGATGCTTTAAATGTCGTTTGCCTTATCTTTACTAAGCTAAAATCTTCTGTCCAATGTCAGAAGTGCCTTATAATCGTAAAGAATCAACACTAGACATTCACAAACTAATTACTGTTCGTCCTGAAAGTGTTAAATCGCTACGAAATGTTGCTAAATTAGTAAATTTTTTCCCTTCAACGGTTTATTGCGTGATAAAGCGCCTTTAAGAAGGAAATCGAATCGAAAGCAAGAGAAAAAGGGGCCGTCTGGTAAAGCTAACTGGAACGTGATAAGAGATTTATTGTTAAAAAGTAATGGAGAATCCAAGTCTTAGCGCTGTAAAAATTTCTACGGAATTCAATCAATCATTTTTCTCTTCAGTTTCAACTCTAACTATTAGACGATCAACTGGTTGACATGGCCATTCTGTGAAAAGACTTTTTTGTGAGTTCAAGGAGTCGAAAGCTTGAATTTACCTTTGCAAAATCAAAAATAAATAAGAAGCTGTTTTATTGGAAAAACAGGCTGATGGCATATATGGAAAAATGTAACGTTTTTAGTGCCTATTGGTATACAATAGGCACTAATATATTGGCATACAATAGGCACTAGGATGGGCACAGTAAACCCTGGCCCTCATGGGCTGTTGCGCCACTGAGTTTGAGTCTATATCTTATATATATACATATTACTTACTAGATTGTGAATATTTTACATTTTACTATCCTGGATTCCACGAGATAATTTTATATTCGTTAGTACAATGTCTTGCAAAACTAAATAGTTTTCTAAAGGAAAATGCACCTTTTATATTTGTGGAAAAACATAATACATAATAAAGAAGAGAGAACAATTTTTCAACATATCAACAGAGAGGACTTCATTGTTAAAATTCTAAATTTAAGCAAGAACAGCTCCTAAATTTAAGGTTGTAAATTCATGCAAAATACACAGTTTTTCTCATACAGCTATAAACAGTTCAATGCTATTCAGAAGGATGTGCATAAGGGAAAAATGTTTCCTAACGTGAGTGGCTACAAAAACACATTAAACGCAGAATATGAAATGCGACTGCAGTTATTCTCAATAGACCTAGATTTCGGCAGTTTGTGTGAAAAATTGCAAGCATATATCCCAGTTACTAAACGTAATACATGGGTAAGTGACATTTGGATCACAAATTAATATTATTAATGAGTAAATTTTTTTTAAAGTAGATTAAAATTTTTTAATAATAAATGGAATACATTTTTAACTACCTTTACATTGATCCATTGTTGATCGAATTTAAATGTTATTTTAAGATAGATTCTTCCATATGTGGAATAGGGTTCCACGAAAATATTTCTAGTTCTAGGATTTCCCTGAAAACAACTTCTTGATCTAAGGGTTCCGTAAGTTGAAAAAGTTTGAAGACCACTGATATAAATAAATAAAAAAAATTAAGGCTACCAGTTTCATAGCATCAAATAAACTGCGACTTTTGACTTTTATATATATTTTAAGCAATATTTCTCTCCTCAATACTTCAAAATTTTGCCTTGTAATTTAATTTGAAAGAATTGTTATTTAATTATTTAAAAATCTAACACTAACTACTCACTTTAGTAATTAATAAACTTCGTTTAAAGCAATTCATAAATATTTTTTGGTTAAGATATACGGAAAAATGGAAAGAAACGGAAGATAGTTCCCCATCTTACATTGTATATGTAATGCTCTTTTAAAAAGTGAGTACAACCATTGATATTTATCTAGTCGTAAGAAACAAGTCAGATTTTTCAGTGGAACACAGGGATTTTAAGGAAAGTTTTTTTTCACATATCTTCAAAACACCCGGACAAATTCTAAGAAAGCTACATTTCTCGATCACAACCCACCAAACGAATCATAAATCACCATTCATCAATGAGACGGAGGAGAAATTTCTTGCATTCTTTCGCAAAAAGTTGAAGTTTTATGTTTACTTTCCCCTCTTTCCAAACGTGTGCCATGTTGATACTTTAAATTACTCGCAAGTAAATTAATTTCAAAATATATGTATTTGTAAAAGAGCATAGTAAAAGGGAATTTTCCCTGTTTTTACTTTTTTTTTATCCGATAATTGAAAATACAGTCGAAACTCTATATAACGAACCTCTATATTACGAATTTTTCTATATAGTAGACTTTTTCCAGGAACTAAGAACATTTCACGATTTTCTTCGTAAAATAACCTCTCTATAGCAAAGTGCATTCTCTATTTCACCAACTTTTTCTTTTGTGATTCAATTTTTTCTCTCCCTATTTTTAAAGCATTTCTCTGAACATTTCAAGTTATTCTCTCTTTAGTACATTTTATGGTGGTCATAAATCTTGAACTGATTTTATTAGATCCTAACTCCCCGAGAGCAATAGAGTTCTGGACGTTTCATCCAAAAAGGGCAACCTTTAACCCCCGTTGTCCAGTTCACTAGAAACATCTTCGATATCCACTTTCACACTCAGTGGAGTTGCCCTGTGTTCTAGTTATAAAATAATGTATGTTTAATATTACTTGTATGCTTTAAATTAGAAGTCCTTAAAATTCATCAATTTTAATATAAAATTATTTTTTTAATATTGAAAATACAGTGAATTCTTCGATATTCTTTTTTCTTGTTTTTCTTGCAGTTTTTCTTTCTTTCTTTTTTGATGGGTAAGATATATAAAATAAACATATATTAATTTTAAAAAAAGGTGTGAATAATGACTTTTTTTTAATATATAGTGTTTAAGAATTTAAAATTTGTTTTATGTGGTTTATAAAGTATATTAAAAGAAGAGCCTCTATATATAACGAATTTTCCATGTAACGAACTTTTTTCCAGGATTTAGCGACTTCGTTACATAGAGGACCGACTGTATTTTTATGATCGTTTTAATGTGTCAGATGTGAATTTTCAGATCTTTAATAAGTATTTAAAAATACTTACAAATTCTTTTTAAAAAATGGAAATAATGAGAAAGATTTTTTCCCCACTCTTTTGAATGCATTTTATTCCACGCAGTTAAAAGCAATACCCTAGATGTAAATAGAATAGAAAACTCCATAGGATTAACATTACGCTCGGAGTTTCGTGGTGGCGTGTCAACAGGAGCTTTAACAGCGACTCAACAGGGCTGCACCATAGCAGCAGTAGTAACCAGAGTCGTGACGAACTTACGACACGCCGGCCTCAAGTTGTGACCATAACCACTTGGCTACCGTTGCCACACTTAGATGTGGAATAGTGAAGCATAACTGCGGAGGTAGCTCATGTCAGCATTAGGAAGTGGTGATACGCTATTTATCGATCATATAGAGCAGTGCTTCCCAATCTTTATAACGCCGCAGACCAATCAACGCTTGATAATTTTACCAAGGCCTACTGATGGGGGCATTGATTGCTTATATATGACATGATTTTAGAGTCAGAAACAGACTTAGTTTTTAACAAGGTCTTTATTTGATCAAAGTTACACATCATCTGACGCAAGAGGCAGAGAGAGAAAGAACGCCACCGAATAATCTTAAGTGGGTTAAACACTTAAAAGACCGATCGCGGCGTCCATGAGTGTTCTTGAAAGTTAATGCTGACATATAGGGCTATTAAATATAACAATCTGGAATTAGACATGTTTATTGGCTAGGCCATATGTTCGGAAGAAATAAATGGGTCATTAGTTTGATACTTGAAGAGGTGAGGAGGTAATATAAAAGTGAATTACTAGATAGGGAATTTAATTTTTAATCTAATTTAATTTTATCCTTACATACATATTGTTTTTATTTAATAATTTTAATGTAATTGTATCTGAGCAGCCTTCAGAATAAAATACAGTTCCATCAAAAAATATATATAAAGTGATTTTCATAAAATGTCACACAAACCCGACAGAAATACACCACATTAAATAAAGTGGAAATAGTTTAATGTTCCTTGTGCGGGTCGGTAATACTTAACCCACGGTTCTATTCGTGACCCTGGGATTGGGTACCACTGATATACAGGACTATTTTCTTCATTTAAATATTTTAAAGAATATTTAGAATTATATTGGACTGGCATTTTTTTTTTGAATATCAGGAATCACTTTTAAAAGAATCAAGATAATGATCTTAAGCAAATGTCCCTGAACGTGCACTTTTGGTGACTATTGAAGTTTAAAATGCTCCCTTAAACTTTTTTAAAACCATTTTGGAAGGGTTTTTAAACTTTAAATTTTTTGGACCCAATAAATAAATTTTTTCCCCCACCCCCAATAACAATGTATTGAATTCAATAATACTATATTAAACGCAAAGCTAAACCAAACCTTTAAGTGTCGTTTGAAAACTCGTCAGCCGTGTTAAACCCCGGACGTATTATTCTTCCAAATTTGATTTTTTCTGTGAACGGCTACCCATAAAATTATTCGGAATGAAAAAAATGCTTAAAGGTTTGTGTGTTTTGGAACTTTATTTGTTTATATTCTTTGTTTCTATTTATTTCTTTTTATTGTTTCTATTTTATTTGCTTATCTATTCCTCCCAATACACCATATACTCTGGCCTACGTGTTAAACGGTGACATTGGGGAGCGAATCGCGTAACTTTTAATCGGCAGTTAAGGGATTATTTATAAACCGTACAAAGAAAAATCAACAAGTGTTAGTTTATGCATATAATTTTTATATGACAAGCCCATGGGGTCACCAGTAATTATTAAACTTATTCTTAATTTAGTACTGTTAAATTAATTATTAAATACATTATAACACTGATACATTCATAAATGTATTATATCAGTGTAAATGTTAGTTTTTTTTTTGTTATGTCGGGGGAATGTTTTTTGTTCGTTTTTTATTGTTAAAAATTTTTTAAATAATGTTTATTTTCGACTTTAAAAAGCTCGCTCCCCTTTGTGGGGTTATCACCCCCCCCGGGGGCCCCCCCCTTTTGAGAAACACGACTTAAGGATATTGTATAAAAATTTTAAGGGCCCCAAAACACATAAACAAAACGAAAAGTGAACAACCAGTAGTCATCGAAGAACAATGATGAAAAAAATTACGAAATACCTTGTTCAGACGTTTAAAGGTTGTACACACACTGGCCAAGGGGAAAAATTTTTTGAGATTTGCATTTGAATGCGACGGGGAAAAGACTTTTTTTTTTTATGACGTAATCTAAAGTTAGTATAAAAAGGAAAATTTTTTTTTTTCAAAGCAATTTAAACTTAAATTTTTAGAAATCCCCAAAATTTTTTTAATCAGGAATATAACTAAGGCCTGTAGATAATAAAATAGAGATATTTACAAAGTATTGACATTTATGCTTTAAAAAATATTTAAAAAAACTTAAATTTTTTGATAATCTCCCAAATTAATGTCTTAAATCTTAAAAAATTCAATCCCAAATGTGTAATACTAAGGGTCCAGAAGAATCCTTGGACCATCTCCCCCTAGTATTAATTGCGTCATTCCCCCAAGGGCCCTTTTCAAATTTTCTTTTACTTTCTTTTTTTCCTTTCAATTTTAAATTATTCTCAATTCAACCCACTAGGCAAGCACTTATTTCCAATCAATTTCTTCCAAAATTTAAAGGCAAATAAAAGGGGGGGGAATTTTGGATCAACGTGCCATTTTTTCTAAAAAAAAATTTTAATATTTACAAACGTCCATAAATAAGTTTGACTAGTGATTTTTGGGGAAAAAATGAAAAAAACAAACACTAGAAACTCAAAACTCTTCACTTTGGGACGAAAAAATACATTGTATTTTTTGGGTAGTAAATATTTTACTTATACGTGAAATTCAAATTAATGTTTTTTGTGTTCAGATTAGATGCAAATAACTTTAATTGTAAGATGTTACTTTGAGCGAATGATGCTGAATTGAACCTCTGTCAAATGGTTCTAATAGAGTTTTTTTTTGTTATCATCTCTGAAAATAATGAATCGTAGGAATAGGTTAAAAACATGAGGTCTTATTCAAACATTTTGGTTAACCCGAAAAATTTCCCCCTAGTTTTAAACTCTATTTTGTTAATTTTTCTATTTCATTCACAATTCCAACTTTTCCTTTTTGTTCCTTTTTAAAACGTTGAACTACATGTAAATAAACAGTTGCTTTTATAATTTTTATTTTTCCAACAATTTAAATTTGGGGATACGTTCAGTTTATCGAAAGAATATATAAAAGGTACATAAAAACTTGGGCGTTTTTGAAAATTTTTTGAACTAAAAAAATCTCCTCAAAACTTTGATTGAAGAATCAATGACGGAAAATTTTCAAAATTTTTTTTCTTGGCGTACATCAAAATTTTTTGATTTTTTTTACGGATCGGTGGCGTGCCAAAATTTTGTCTCGTGCCATTGGTTCGCCATCCCTGGAAAAAATTTTAACCACTAATTTTAGTCCATAATCGGGAAGTTTCAACCCAGGCCTCTCCACCCCAAGGCCCAAATACTTTAGTTTGGGAGGACAATTTTGGTTCCTTTTTTCAAAGATGTCAAAACTTTATTTTTTTTTTCATGATGAATGAAAAACTTAGGCGAAAAACCCCCCATTTGAAAAGGGGTTATTGTTGGTGTTCGTTTAGACCCCGATTTTGAGACGGGGAAAATCTCACGGTTTTCAAACAGACATATCAAAAAAGGGCTTTTAAAGTTAATCAACCCACATGCCTTCTGTAGAAGGCATAACGGCAGTTCGAGCACAGATTCCCAAAACTGTGATCGATCGGCGTCTTCGGAATTGTGCGGGAAAGGAACTTGGGTTTTGCCAAATCGTCAACCCAAAACTCTTCCGAAAAGATTTCATCTCGGGGTCAAAAATTGCTGAGGATAGGAAAGCATGGGCGGGGGGGGAGCCTATATTTTTCGAAAAGCAAAATTGATTGCTGGGGGAAAGAATCAAATAGCTGATCAAAGAATGAAGTACTGCATAAACCCATTGCATAAAGCAGAGTAAATGTAGATGAACATTTAACATCAATACAATTTTTAATTTTACAAATAAATATTTTCTTCGTAACACACTCATTTAGGTGCCTACAAATTATTTTTAAAAAATTTTTTGAAAAAAAAAACCTTTTTAAAAAAAGATTTTCATCATTTTTTAAAATTTTTCCTTTTGCTACTTCAGAAAAGGTTCTTTTTGCTCATTTTGACAAAATTTAACAAAAAAAATAAAATTACTTCGAATATTGTTAAAAAAATTAGACACAAGAGATCGAAAAAACAAATCCTTGTCGAATACAATAAATATTAATATAATAATTAACAATTAATGCAGAAAAACACACACAAAGTTCTAAAATAACTAACTTATGATTATTTACCTTAATTGTAAAAATAAACATCTTATTACATATTTTATAAAAAATATGAACATAGAGCACACATAATTAAATGCTAAATAAAGATTTAGATACGTTCGGTAAAAAAAAAAAATTTTTTTGTTACTTTTTAAAAAAAGCAAGGAAACATTTTGGTGAAAAATAAAGATTTTTTGTACACAAAATAATTGTTTTACAATAATTGATTTAAAAAAGCCTTTTTTTATATAATTGTTCAAAAAAGCTTAATTTTTTCTTACGTGAAATTTTTTCTATAATTTCCTCCGCTTTTTTAAGCAATTATTTAAAACTAATGGAGGATAATTTATATTGTAGAATTTAAGAAAAGAAGAAAAAAAAATTCCAAATCATAAAACAACCATTGTAGTATGCATAAAAATTTATTTTAATAAAAGACCTCTGAGTGTGAATATAATTTTACCTCTACAAAAAAACAAATGTGTCATAAAACAAGCAAAGCAGTTTTTATTAATTGAAAATAAATTTGCTTACGGTTTGTCTAACAATGAATTATCAAAGATTTCTTTGAAACATTTAATTGAGCCACAACACAAACAGAATGATTAAATATTTTTAGCATACAAGACTTCATAAAATTCTTATTCAATTAAATATTTAAAAAAAACTCCAAAGCAGTTTAAGGTAGAAACCAAATATGGTCCAGTTAGGAAGGTTTTCGGAAGTCAAAACAAGAATTAAGATTTTTTGTTAAAAGAAAAAAGAAAATAATGTTTGAAGTCAAAAAAGAAAGCAGAGGTGTTTACGCCAAAAAATCAACGAACAGGAGGGTGTATAAAAAAAAAAAAAAAAAAAAAATCAAACCAGCTGTATGTTGAAACGCGTTAAGAATAAAAACAAGGTAAAGAAGATATTCTTATTTCTTTTTACATTTTTTTTAAAGGAAAAAGGAAATTTTAAGACAAATGATTGTACAGGATTGCGATTTGTTTCTTTTTCTTGTTTACTTTCCTGAAATATGAAAGAAAAAATTTTTACAAAGTCTGAATAAGAGATAATATTATATTTTAAAAAAAAATAACCAAAAATACTTTAAGTATTTAAAAAAGTTTGGGTTTTTTTTTAATTTTCTATCACTTATCAGATATTGGATAAGAAAATGTTATTGGTTTAAATATATAATATTCACTTTTTTCAAGCAATAAATAATAAAAATAAAGAATCTACTAATTTTCTCCCATCTATAATAATAAACTTTTTAATTATTTTGAAATTGTATTTATTGTTCCGAATGTTAGTTTCCGATTTTTCCGACTAACGTTGCGTGTATTGGGTAGGTTAAGACAGCGAAGTACTGGTGGGGGTTCTTCACTATCTGATTCACAGTTTGAGTTCCAGGGCACAGAATTGATCCAAAATTTTTTAAATGTCGGATCTTTCATCCGATTGTACAAGATTAAATTTTTCTTGCCCACAATTCATACCGCTTTGAGTGTATGATTGTGTGTTTACTAACTCATAGCTCGTACTGTTGAACCCCACTGAAGTGACAAATATGACCCCTATTAAAACCCCCTTTTCCCCCAAACTACCACACAACCCCGGGAGGCCCCCAGTTTTAACGTGAGCCCCCCACTTGGGATCCGTAACCGGGAAGTCATAAAAGTCAGCCAGGCGAACCATGCACAAAGGGTCCCAAAATTCAATCAATCTAATCTAAATTCCTATATATGATTGATAAATGACGATTAAATAAAAGGTATGTTGTTGCTAATGCCATCATCTTTGTTGAATTTTTACCCACTTCCTGCGAAAGTAGGCTTAACAAAGTGACTTTGTTTTTTCCATCGATAATGTAAAATGAACACAGGACCCCCCCGCTCCCAACGTATATTTTCAACTTTTATTAATTATCCATGCTTCTTACTTAATCATAATATGTAACATTTAAATGGCTATTGAATTTTCTTCAGTAAAATCTGAGAATGAGATTACATATAGGCTTAATTTATTGGGTTCGAGAATACCATATGCTCGAACCTGATCGAATTCGAGGCTAGCTACAAAGAAAAATGTAAGCTTTTACTTTAATTTTGTTGGATAAGAGGACTTAGTAGCTAGATATAATATTTTAAATAATACCAGCTGTCTGACGGTGTCAGATCCAGGTCTACGAAATTCATCCCGGCATAGGTTTAGATGTACGCCTATCGTTACGATCACCCCAGTTTTCAAGAACACACTGGTCAGACACCTGCTACCTCTCTTCTCCTTCCACCCACTTCACGAGAGGATGTATGGCTCGATGGCTATTTAGAGTGCCCCCATGCTACACATTCACTATACAATGACCAACATCCATGTCTTCTTCGGGATTCAAACCTAGGGCCTTCTACACATTAGTCAGATTCCCCCAACCCCTATACCCCATGGTCACAACCCCCGGGACGCTGGCAGTGTGGCACGAGGGGGTTGGGGCAGTTAACCATAAAACTTTTGAAAAAGGGAAAAAAAATCCAATTTTTTTAATACTATTTTATTGAAATGTGGTTGTCTAAGACAAAATCTCAACATTCGGATCAGAATATGTTTGTGAACAAATATTTTCTGCTATGAACATAATAAAATAAATATCACTCAAAACTAGCTAATGTGCACCTGTAATAACCTAATTTTATCAGAATCTGTAAAAGCTAATCCTAATATAAATGACATGATAGAAAAAAGTGGTAGTTCAAAAGCCACATTAAGTAGATACTAAACGTTAAATAATTATTTTGAATTAAATGATTCAAGTTGCTCATTTTTATTTTATACCTAACTTTAGTTGTTTGTAAAAAGTTATTGATTATATAAAACGAGTTGTACTCGTCTATTATAATTACTTAAATTTGGACTACATAGACTTGCATTAAAAAATGTACTATTTGCATTAAAATCCCATAATAAGCTTATACGTAGCATTTTTTTTTCACTTTTCCATATTTGTTTGTAGGAAAAGTTGAGAGGTAATTATACGCATAATTATTCTTTTTTATCAAACAGTGGCTCTCTTTCCAAAAGGGTTGGCCCCGTGCATTATGCTAATAAATATGAAGAGCCTTTTGATTAATTTAAGTTCTTCCCCATAAAATTATAACAAAAAACTTGTTTTGCAATGCTATGACGCTTATAAGCAATTAAAAGAAATAAAATACTATTATTGATGAGAGAATAGAAAAAGTACATATATCCTTCAATAGAAAATACATAATCCCTTTGCTGTTTCTGCAATTAATTGTAACATACTTGCTAATCATCATTTATTCGATAATTTATCATTATTTATTACCAATACGTGATATTTACATCTCAATATCCTCCGTAGCTGTGATATAATTACTTGATGTCTTAGGGCTTTTGTATCACTACAGCAAAAGCCATGAAATGTCAAGACGTGTCTTAGATGATAGAGATAATGAAGATAATTAGAACTTAAGATCTTTTTAAGATTTTACACAGATGTGGGCTGTCTATGAACTCGTTACAAAGTTGCAGTTACACTTCGATCAAACTTATTTTTAAACATGAAAAAAAAGTACATTTTTATACACTCCAATCAATGATTTATTCTATATATAACAATAATAATTTTGAAGTTATGGAATTTTTCCGTTAGCTACCTCGTTAAAAATAAACGGGCCCCAAAAAGCTGCCAACTGAGCTAAATGCCCGTATCTCGTGATTTCGGTTTATCGATTCTCGTTTGTTTCATGTTTTTGATAAATGTAAATTGATTATTGGAAATAATTAGGTCAATTTGCAATCTTTTTTAAAAAAATGCAAAAAAAGGTTTTAAAAAAAAAAATTTGTTTATGGGGAAAACATTTTACCCCCCCTTTTTTTTTTTTTTGGGTTTTTTTTTAAAAAACATTTATAAACCCCCTCCCCAAAAGTATAATACGGGGCTTCAAAAAATAAGCATGAAGCAAAATCACAAAGGAAAAAAAATTTTTAAAAGTCACGAAGGATTACAATACAGCATCCATGCTTCCCCGGGATTCGAACCCATCCTACGGCACCGGTAAAGGTCACTAAACTTTTTTCCAATAGCGGAAAGGGAAATAAAGTTTAACTTTGGTCAAAAGGGGGTTTTAGAAAAAAAAAGGGTTAGAACAAAACAATGGTTTTTAAATAAATAGTCCCCACCCCGGCCCGGGATCAAATACTCGGTCCCACAAGAAAATTAAATTATTTCCATTTTATTTACTGCGGTATATTTTTCTTGGGTTTGGCTACTTTTTAAGAAAATCACTTTATTTTTCCTTGTTAAAAAACTTTCATTCATTTTAAGGGAGCTATTTTTAATCTGAAAAAGGGATTTAAATAAATTAAAATAAAATTATTAAATCAAAACAATTTAAAAATATAAAAAAATCAAAAATCCCCCCTTCTTAGGGGCCCCGGTAAAATTATCCAACGTTACCGGTCGCGGCAAAAAGGTTGGGAAACTGGTTTTTAAAAGATCATATATATTTCTAAATGCATCCCAAACATTAATTTGTCGACTTCAATCGAGTTTTGCTGGGCGTCAATCACATTTAAAAATAAAAAACAAACAAAAAAAATGTGTATAGCATAAAACTAATTCAGCCATTTACGTTCCGCTGTCCCTTTATATATCAATATCTCTTTACCCAAAAAGGGGCCCTAGGGTTAAAAAGGGACCCGGGTCGGGGCCTTGTACATTGAGGCCAGTAAAAAGACCCGCCATGTGGGAGCGATGCCTTAAAAAACTGTCAGGCCGCCCTCCCCTTGGTTTGGGAGTTGGGGGGGGGTGCCAGCTCGGTTTCCCCCTCCTTGCCATGGTTAAAAAAACGTGGGCCGTCCCCCGCCTCGGTAGCTGAAAGTCACTTAATTTCAATAACAACATACCGAAGACTATAAGGTAAGGATGACCACGTTATCATTTTGAGCCTAGTTTAGAAGACCCGCCATGTAGGGGCTGATGCTTAAATCTGTCGAGCCTTTGCTCCCTTTCGTGAGAGGGGGGATGCCAGCTCGGTGTCGTCCCGTCCTTCCCCATAGCTAAAATGAGGTAGTCCGTAACTCCCCGCCACGCGGGGGGGTCCGTAAAGAAAGATAAAACCCCCATTTTATTTTGTCTGTTAGACAGACAAAAATTCCTTTTAAGGGACCTATTAAAAGTGATAAAATGTAGATTGATATCAATCGTTGTGATGGCAGTTTGTTGCAGCAAGTGCTTATGGGAAAACCTTTTTTTTTCCTTGTATTTGAAGAAATAATTCTCTAGTCAGAATTTCTTCGGTATATATATAAAAGACATTCTTATACTTAAAAGTAGTTAAGATTTATATCGTTTCCAATAAATACTTAAAGAGAAACTTTTTTTTGTTCATGTCCACAAATTATGGTGTCAAATTTACTTTCTGTATACCCCTCAGAACGTTTTTTTTTACAATATCGTCTTATCAGTATATTGTGTTATTATCATAGTTTTTCCAAAAAGACTTACTTTAAGATTACAAAGTCCGTTAAATGTGCTCTGAAACAGTACCTAAATTTTCTCTTTAAAAAATGCATAAGTTTAAAATTTTTAGTCTGTACAAATAAGTTAGTCATGGCCCTTATTTCAGGTATAAAATCCCATGTTCATCTATATGATGGAATCCCCTACTATTAACAATTTTTTATATATATTCTGAAACTGTTGTTCCATATCTTCTGACTCCAATGAGGGTTTTGCATGATCATGCGTGTGTATTTTACCTGTTGAATGATTCTTTTAAAATTATATCAGCCCTACATATAAGGTGACCAGTTAATTATAATGAAAAGGAGGACGAAAAATTTAAGAAAAAATTACAACGTGAATATATGAAACATTTTATTAAATTCAAACAAAAATACGCTAATTATGCTTACCTCCCTTTTAATTATTTATTCAAATGAGTATTTTCTCATTGAATGAATTTTTTTTGTTTGTCAATATATTATTTTCTTATATATCGGAAATTTCGGAGCAAAAAAATGTCCATCTTTACTGCCAGTGCTGCAGATAAAAGTATCAACATTCAATCTTGATTTCTCACTTGTCCCAAAATTACCAACTGAAAAGACTCCTTCAACTGGAGCATTAATTCCAAGGCAGTACAACGTAAATTCAACGAAAACAAAATTTTCATAGGGAATTGGGCTTTTAAATGGTTATTTCCAATTGTTTAAATTTTATTAAAATTTTAAAAATTCATTCAGTTTTTCTTCAAACAGCTTGTAAACGATTTAATATCAGGATTTCTTTGAAAAAAAAAATCAACACATTTTTCATTCCCCTAATTTATTTGTGATGAATAAAAACATCATTGAAAAACTGTTATTTCCTGGATATTTTTTAAACATTCTTCAACTATTGAAACATTTTTGGTTCATCTCGAATAAGTCAACAGATCATTTTTAAAATTTAAAAAAGGAGGACAGTTGAGGAACTGTTCAAAAAGGGGACTTAAAAAAAGGAGGGTTGTCACCTTCTTTATACATCCCAAATTATTGAAATCTTTTCAGTAGTTTGAGTTCAACAAAATATAAAATTCTCTTAATTTTAAACACCAGCGCTGAGAGAGAATAGCCTTTTATATAAGACGACACACACATGCACACAAAAATACATAAAACCCACATTATTTTTGATTTCCATATTTCCATAAAAGAATCAAAAAAAGACTTCTTATTTCATAGTCTGAAATTTTTTTGAAAAATAAAAAGAAGGGACCCGCTTTTCAAAAGAAATTTTTCGTGAAGGTGAAAGGCGCGTGACAAGGCCTGCATATCAACAGTTTCTGGTTTAAAATTATTATGAGAAAATCTAAAATTACGCTTTTTCCTTTTCTTTTACTTGTAAATATATTAGCTTTAATTTTATCAAGTACTTAATGTGTTTTAAAACATTTTTATTTGTTATTGTGGATACACAGGTTCAAATTTAAGCAGAATTAGTGGACTGTATAATTAAAAAATGTTGATCTAACGAATCTAAGAACAGGAATAAATAGTTTTGACTAAATCAAAAAAATTTTAAAAAAAAAATTTAAGCATTAAAATTCCTCAAGAACAAAAATTCAACATACATTTTCCCCGATTTTTCGAATGAATAACATATCGCTGGCTAATGATGTTGACAGCTTGATGGAACGCCCGATCTCAAAAAACTAATCCGCCCGAATTTTGTTAACAAAACCCTGACAAATAAAAAAGAATTAAATGCGTTGGTTCAGCTTCAGCACGATCAAACAGTTATTATTTTTGATGCCCTATAAGAAGATGTTAGAATTTTTTTTACATTCAAAAATGGCACTAAAATCACACATCACTTTCATGGACATAACGAATAGAATATTTCGCGGAAAAAAAAATTTAAAAAAATTTTTGCACTTGCCTCGAAAAATTCACAGGCTTCCGTGCTTATGCTATTTATTATTAAAAACTCGCTTTGAAAATCAAAACACTGCGGGATTCTTTTTTCCTTTTTTAAACAAAACAAAAAAATCACCTTAACAAGAATAAACAAAAAGCCCACCAAAAAAAACAACAACTTCCCCAAAAGTTTGCGTACACTTACAAAATAGGCTTTTAAACCCTTTTTTTTGTAAAAAAAATTTCCCGATGTGTTTTTGAAAATAACATTTTAGATTTATTAGGATTTTTTTGAAAGCTTTTGTGGTTTCATGGCAGGCAACAGAATAGAGATGATATATTATTGAAAGAAAAAAACATCCCAAATCTTCAGAAAAAGGGGGAAAATTTTTGTGTTGAAACTGTGTAAATAGGAAACATTCATCGAGATTCACACAAAAAGTGTTCAAAAACTACAAATAAACTAAAACTTTAACGTCCAAGCTAAGATCCGGCCACCCGCCTGTAGTGTCACTTCGAGAATCTTGCTTCGTAATACGCTCTATAAAAATAAATCCAAGACTATAAGCTTCAAAAATAGCTAAAAGTGTGGCTGAGATCTTCCAAAAAAGTGTGACTTTAACCACAATTCGACTTGAGTGAACAGAGCTAAGAGAATGGCCTTTTCAAAAAATCATCTAAATAGGGCACATAATTATTTAAAAAATGTAATATATTCAATTGAAAGTAATACTTGTAATTTGGCATCAAATAGAACAAAAATACACCTGTAAAAATTCCTGGACAGATCTTAAGAAAGAGAATCCTTTTTCGACTATCAAAGATGGAGGAGGAGGCATAATGTTTGGGGTGCATTGGAAGCCTTTTCGGCTGATAATCTAGAATTTATTGAATCAACAATGTGTAAAATTGGTCACTTTAACTTTTTGAAGTAAAATATCAGGGTATATGCCAAAAATTTGCGGTGAGTGATGATTTTTACTTTCAGCGGCACAAAGATACCAAGCAAATGGCTCACATTGCGAAATCATTGTGAAGCCATGGCTGTTCTGACATGTCCCAAACCAATTCCTTAAGCCATCCTTGTCGCCAGACCTAAGCACAATATAACATTTTTGGGATTTACTCGAGTGAATAATCAGGGGACGTAATACATCCAAGGAAATGCTCAAATCTGTCATAGCAGAAGAATGGAACAAAATATACACAGATGAAACAACTAAGCTAGTTAAATTCCTGCCAAATATGTTGAGGGAGTTGTAGAAAAACAGAGAATAGCTTAAAAAGTATTAACTTTTAATTACAATCCATTATTGTAAAGGTTTTTTTCTAGTGTACGCAGACTTTTGACGCACGCGATTTGTGTCGTTCTCAAGTTATAAATATTTGTATTATTTTATGTAATATATTCAGGTGAAGTTATTTATACTATTTGAATTTACAAAGTTAGAGGAATCAATAAAAAATAGTATTGATTCAGACAGACTTAATTTAATTAGCAATCTTTGCATGAATATAAAAAATGATCGCCATAAGGCAAATTTCGGAGGCAAGTATATATGTTTTATTAATAAATTCTATCTTATTTTGCCAAATTGTTTTAAGGTATCTAACTACATTCAGAATGTTAATTTTTAAAAAGCGTATAAAAAAGTAATTTTTTTGGTATTTAGTATAACTTGAAATAGAATATACATATAAAATTATTTCATTAATATATTACAAAAAAATTTTTTAAATGAGTTTTTTGGCAAAACATGAAGAAAAAAAGGACATATTTTCAGAACATTCTTGTATGCAAAAAGGCTTCTTAGCAATAATATTTTATCTATGTATAACTAGGAATTTTATACTGATTCCGAACTGGAATTTTTGAAAAGTCTCATTATTTTAAGAGTTATAATCCATTGAATTAATAATTGGAGTTTTTGGTTAAAATTTCTACTCTGATGTATTAAAATATGAAATAAATTCACTTCTAAACTATATTCAGACAATCCTTATTTAACGAGGTTGCTAAATCCCGAAAAAAGTTCGTTATGGGCAAAATTCTTTAGAGATTCATCTTTTAACCCCTTCAGGATTTTCTATGAGATGCTCGCTAGGGACGGGGAGATTGCGGAAGGACCTGCACTACAGGACGTTTGCGTCGCTAAGCCTAACTTAAGAAAAAATTGCATAAATAATAAAATTTCAGTCTAACGTCGTAATTTTTGGTACCCCTTTAGATTAATACATAAGTTGTCTGTTACATTAAAACTAGAATGTAATAACGCTTTTCCTTTAATTTATATGAAATTTTAACAAACTAAAAGCTTTGGTTCCTTCAATAGAACCTCTTCTTTCATTCTAAATTGGACACGTAACCAACGTTTAAAGCGAGACAGCCCCCTTAATTACATGTGTAAACATGGTTTTATTGATTTCAATGTGTACACATCTACACCTTTTAGCTGCATCACACCTATTGATTCTTTTAATCATGTTGAATTCCGAGAGGAATTATTGACCAGTACTCCCAAGCATAGCAGCCATCCGGAATTAGACAACTGGCACTTGAAGTAATAAATGACATACCCGATCAAGCCTTGATTATTTACACAAACTTGAATATGTAACAAATATTGGGTTTTTTTTCAGCTGAGATACGCAAAAAGCTTTTTGTTTTGTTTAATTTGCAACTCAAGTAAAATTGACTCGTTTAAAACTTCTTTATCCTTCAATCTGTATTGTTTAATTTTAAATTATTCACCAGTGCGAAGAACGGGTATATCAGCATTTTTCACTTATGCTGAACCTAGATGTTTTATATGGAGTATTACTATGAAGATGTATACTAGATATTATACTATGGAGGAAGCCATCCAATGCAAATCGCCGAATAAAATTAGGGAACCTTACGCAATATTTATACCTCTTACGGTCATTCTAATCCTCAAACCCTTTGGAATAAATACAAAGAGTACATAGCGGAGGGTATTTTGAGACGACTGCAGCAAGTACATGCAGATATGACTTTAAATGAACACATCTACAACGAATCTTTAATAATAATTGAAAATAAGGTTTTCACAATGGTTGGGAAGAAGCTACATGATTTTGTAATGATTACCCCGCGACAAAACGATGGAATTGACTTCGATAATAAAATTGCTCGAGAATTAGACTACGATTTTGAAGCATTGTGTAACGTCGTGAGTAGTTAGCAAACAAGAAAATTTGTCACAGCCTCTTTTTAAAAAATTGGATTTATTTGTGCTTATAGGTTACTAAAAGTCCAATAAATATGCCCCCGGGGCGGACAGTCTATTTCACGGGAGTTCAATTTTTTTTCCGAAAGGCACTCGCTATTCCCTTTTTTTTTTGGGGGCCCTACCCAGTTTTCTCCATCCGGGGCTCTACATCAAGTTTTCCAACCAGGGCTCTCGTCTGTCTCCCCCCAGGGCTTTTATTTGTCTCCCCCAGGGCTCAATCTCTTTTCCCATCCGGGGCTGAATCTAGTTTTCCATCCAGGGCCCCCCCCCGGGGATCTCTGTCTCAAAAATAAACCCCCTTTAAACACCGGGGGCGGGCCCACAACACCCCCTCGTCTTTCTCATTGGCGGGCCCAAAAAAGGTCTGCCCTCGTCCCCGGCCACTTTCGTCTCCGTTTGTGCGGCAAACAAAACACTTTCCCTGGTCTGTCGGGAAATTTAAAGGGCCCATAAAATTCTCATCTAACTTCTGAACACTCTTTTCATCCAACACCTGGGTTTTATAATCCCATTCTCGGCACTGGCTTTTTAGATATTGAACTTCCCGACTCGATGTCTGCGTTTGTCCCAGGTCGAAAAAAAAACAAGACCCCATCCCC
Source organism: Trichonephila inaurata madagascariensis (assembly GCA_019973955.1). Taxonomy (NCBI): domain Eukaryota; kingdom Metazoa; phylum Arthropoda; class Arachnida; order Araneae; family Nephilidae; genus Trichonephila; species Trichonephila inaurata. The sequence goes on along the minus strand of BMAV01000554.1, from coordinate 5,039 downwards.
GGGGGCTCTTGTCACCTAACGTCTGTTTGGAGCCATAAAACTTCGCATGAATAGAAAGGTGAGGTTCACCCCAATCGAAGACGTCACAATTGCAACATCAAATAACATAATTAATCCCTTAATAAACTCCAGGACACGTCATGTTTCCCATCAAGTGTTACGCAAAATAGAATCTGTCAGTTGTACACTCGTTTTTCTCGACGCCCCTCTTGGAACCGGAAAAACGTTTTTGCTTAACTTATTATTAATGTCCGTCAGAAAAAAACCCCATAAGATAGCAGTTGCTGCGGTATCTTCCGGTATAGCCGCGACACTACTGACCGGCAGTCGTACTACACATTCCGTTTTAAAAATACCGTTGAATCTTCAGAAATTCCCCTCGTAATTTCAGCAAAAAATACTCAAGGCGAGCTTGACAATGTAAGGTTTAGTGGGGGTGAAAGACGATGCCTCGAAATTTTAGAAGGTTAAGTCGGACTCTTCAGGAAATTTTGAGATAGCAGATATTATGGGAGGAATAGTAGTTTTATTGGCGGTATTTTACAAACTCTTCCAGTTATCCCGAGGGTATATTCAGATGAAAAAGTTTCGTATTAAATCATCAAGCTTATGGGCAAAAATTTAAAAATTCAGCTGAAAAAAATGGATGCATCTTCATAAAAACGTAGATTCAGGATATTTTGCGAGATGTTGAAAATTGAGGGGATGTCGGGACACAGATGATGAAGGTTATATTTTCCCAGATAATTTTGTAATTTAGTAGAAATGAGTAGATCTTATTGCTCAAGTTTACCTGGGCTTGCAAAAAAATTTAAATTGTAATCAGTGGTTATGCGTGAGATCAATATTGGCGCCCAACAATGACATGGTCAATAAAATCAACATTGAAATTTTAAAATCAACATGAAAATTTTTGCAGGGGGGAATGAAGAAATATTTATCAATGGATACAATCATGGATACTGAACAAAAAGTACTTCATATCCCACAAAGTTCTTAAATTCACTTGAACTTTCGGGTGTACTCTCACATAAACTCCAATTAAAACTAAATGTACCAGTTATTCAAAATCTCGATGCTCCTCGACTATGTAATGGAATGAGGCTTCGGATCACAAAATTGATGCAGAATATACTTGGTATCATTATTTTAATAGATGTCGGGGGAAAGGGGAAAGTATTATCATACCGCGAATTCGAATTATCCCCACTGATCTACCGTTTCAGCTCAAACGAGTTCAATTTCCAATCAAACTCAATTTTGCTGTTACTATTAATAAAGCGCGAGGGCAACCATTGCAGGTACAGGGGAGGGTGCATATGGAAAAGCCATGCTTATTCCATGACCAACTATATGTAGCCTGTTCGCATGTGTCCAATACCCGAAATCTTCACATATTTGCATCTGAAGGAAGAATATGTAATATAGTCAGTAGCATCCTAGAATAATATTCTGTTTTGAGCTTGAGAGAAATTATTTATTAAATGAAGATATTTCAACTTCTTAAAATATTAGTAGTTTACCCCTTTATCTACGGCATTATGATTTACTGCAAATATTTTTATGCAATATTATTTTTTGTTGCTGCATTGAAAATTAAGGGATATACATAAAAAAAAAATACTCAACTTTGGAAAATTTAATTCGTTAGAGCTAATTAATGAAATGGGTACTTTAAAGTACCGTCAGCACACAACGGTCTAAAATATCCTCAAAATACAAAAAGACCTAATGACCTTTTACAACGAAGTTTTAACGCTTAAAAATGTTGAATAAGCATAGATCCCCTACATTTTGTGACACAAAAATTTATTTTTGAAAATTATAAAATTTTTAAAAGTTGCTTACTTTTTTTATAATATTAACAGGTTTTACACATAAACTCAAATTTGGTAAAACTAAAAAAAAAAACAGCTTTTCTTTTCATTAATACATAAAAATACGTTGCATGTTGTGCATTTTGAGTGGGATTTCGATTGGAAACCCAGATTTTATGGAAAAAATTGAACTTCGGTTTGGACATCTCTTTTTTTCCATTGCCTAATCACTTTTGACTTATTGCATCCAGAAGTAAGAAATGCTGTATTTTCTGAATATAAACTGCTGCCCCCTGGGTCTTGTTCATTTCTTTATCGTCTTCTTCAGAATCTGACGAAGATTCCAGCAGATTATTTGCTGGAACTTCTTCATCTGAAGAATCATCTCTCTGTTGGTGAATCACTACTTTCAGATGGTAAGCTCTTGAATAACTCCAAAAAAGCCTTTTTGAAGACTGAGCTTCTTCTTTCCAGACATTCTAAGAAAGGGGTAAAAAAAACTAATACCTTAAAAACATTCTATTACTGTTAAATATTAGTTACACACAAAGAAATTAAAATGTTAATTTTTTATAAAGAATAGATATATATTTTATTTAATAATGTGCAAAAAAAAAAAATAAGCCAGAATCAAAGTTCAAATTTTTTTTAAAACTGAATAAAACAATAATAATGAAGCAAAATAAATTGTAATGAGCCTACAACGCAACAAAAAATAACAATAAGCCACACGGACGAAAAACTAAGTTCTTGCTCCAACACCCAGTGTGCTGTCGGTACTTATAAGTACCACTAAGTTATTCAACTGTAAAATTAATTATATACACTGTTTACTTAAAATAAATAGTCAAATCGATAATTAAGGTCTTCCTTAACATATAAAAAAATAAGACTCTTACCTTTTGACCTTAACCCCTTCTTTGGAACAAAAATGACAGCTTCCACAAGCCCATCAAAGTGTCAGCTGAAAATGCAATTTTGGTTTTAAAACTATCCGCCTTCCTGCTAAAATACTCATTATATAACCCGTGCTGCCGTCTATTCTGGAAGAAGGAAAATGAAAGAGTTTTTCTGCTAAGTATCATCAGAATATTCGTAAAGATGGTTATTTTATGCACTTTTAAAGTGAGTGGCACTTATAAGTACCGTCGATAGATAAAGGGTTAAGTTATTGAATTTTTGCTGTTAATTATTGTAATAAAGTATGTTTTCAGTTTTTTAAACTAATCTCAATTTCAGAATTTTTAAATTTTAATGGTCCCAGTCAAGCAATAAAATAATTATCATATTTTATTTACTTTCTAATTATGACTTTGACAGTTATTTAGAGTTAATGACAGTTAATCACACACACACAACGCAAGCGAAGCCGCGGGTAAAAGCTAGTATATTCTAATTCAAATGACACAAAATATCAAAACATTTATTTATAGAATTCTACAGAATCCCTGTTCCGCATGTATATAATCAGATACCTTTTAAATTAGAATATTTAAAACACACGCATAAAATTATAACGAAAAGGATATTTTCAGAGTACTGTCAATTTTATTAGAACGATATTTTCCTTTTCTTAAGCAGGGGACTGATAAGAAATTTGAATTACAAAACATGGAACATAATTCATTAAAAAGGAGATAAAAGACCTGACACCTTAATTACCTTAAAGTGAATTTGAATAACAAAACATGTTTATTATTCAGATTTGCGTGTTTTCCTCGTTGTAAATTAGAAAAATTTATTCGTAGACATTAACGTAGATCATTTTGTAAAGGAAATGTATAGGTATCATTTTAAAATAAAAAAATATTAAATTATTTCCAAAATTTAAAAAGTAGACTTTAATTTACGATTTCATTCAGTAAATCGGTGTATTACAAAATGATTATAATACACTCCTCAAAAGTGAGATTCCAGCACCCAGAAATAATGCACGTAGCGTCATGTACATTTTAGGAGCGATTGTGGGTTGGTATGCAAATGATTAAAGGAACAGACAAATAAAATCATTATAAACCAATTTATTCAGTATCTAATGAGCCCATCTCGAGCAGCTATACATGCCTCAATCCGGTGAGGAATTCTATCAATTAGTCCATTGATGGTTGTGCCGAAGATAACCGTTGCCGAGACACATCCACTGCTGGGCGCAAATCATCCACGGTATGTACTAGTAGTCCTCCGTTCATGTCACGTCCAATGAGATCCCACAGGTGTTCGATGGGATTCAAATCTGGAGAGTTTTCCGGTCGGGGAAGCATGTAACCTCCAGTCAGGCTGTTAAGACTTCGCCGAGTGACATGTTGCTTGGCATTATTTTGCTGGAATACCTTGTTGGTGCTTTATGCACAATGGCAGAACAAATATAAAGTTGGGGGATTATTCTCCGTTTCGCCACTGACTTCGATATGTCGCAGGGAAACGAGGAAATTAGGGATTTCATCAAATCCCTAAGGGAGATGATCAATTCATGGAAGATGTTAAAATAGCGTCTCTGAGGTCATTTCCCTGATGTAAGTAAGTAATTTTATCAAATCCCTGAACTGTTTTAGTGAAATGATGAAATGAACAAGCAAGTCAGTATTTGTAGAGCTCTGTTTTCGCTCGTTACCACTCCCTTTTACCCTCCCCTCTCTCCACGGCCGTGCCAGGCAGCGCCGGGCTTCTGACGTGACGCACCAAAACGAAATGACTTAAATATCATTTTTTAGTTTTATTTAGTCGTATTCTTTGCATTATTATCTTTCGATTGATATATCACATTTGTATGCCTGAAAATTAGAAACTGGATAAAACTTAAGTTAAAAAATGTAAATAAACAAATTAGGGAATTCGACCACGCCCTCTTTATAGAAAAAAAAGCTTTTTGATAAGAAAAAAAGCTATTTTAAAAAGGAAAAAAATAACTAAAAAAAGATGTTACAAATAAAGCAGGATATTTCTGAAGTACTACATTAACGTATAATTTTTATTTCTTTTGAAATGCGTGCATGTAAAATTTTTTAATTAATGCATTTTGTAATATTATTTCATCATTTCACTAAAACAGGTAAGGGATTTGATCAAATCACTTACTTTCCTTAGGGAAATCACCTTACAGAGTTCTTATTTTAACATCTTCCTTTGAATTGATTATCTCCCCCTTAGAGATTTGATAAAATCCCTAATTTAATCATTTACCTGCGACACTAAAGGCTGTCGAAACCGATCTTCGTACAAAAA
>BMAV01000553.1:265773-312962 GCA_019973955.1 Trichonephila inaurata madagascariensis | reverse complement strand
ACAGATGCCCATTTTTTTTATATTCTGCTCATTTACATTTATAAACCATAATAAGTCGTATAACACAGCAATCAAAACCACAAAGTTAATCATACGGGAAAGTATAGCATATTCATAGAAAATATTTTTAAACAAAAGTGGTCGTGCAGGGAACTCGATCAAAACAAGTACCTTGATTGTAAAAAAAACGTTTGCCACTCTCAAAAAAGAGGCATACATGTGACAAATTCATTTTAGTTCCCATTAAGACTGTCTACTAATAGGAGAATACTGTCAAGGTCACTGTTAACGAATAAACAGTTTTACCAGAATTAACAATTTCGTGAGCCTGGAGTGATTCAGCGCCTCATGCGACCGCTCCCATGTAAAATGTGTATTCGATACGAAAACATCGATGTCAGTTCTAGAAAAATAATTGTGTAAAACGTTTTTCATAATGCATTATATGTTTCAGAATACTCATAAAATTATATCTTGGCCAAATAATCCTTTGAAGTGCTCCATATGTGCTTATCCATTTATCATAAAACTTATTCAAATGGGGAAAAAAGCAACAGAAAAATATTATTTACAAGTTTCCTAAAAGAAAAAGAGACTGGGTTAAACATACCAGTAAGGTTGAAGGTCAAAGAGATTATAATCAAAAGAAGTATCTTACGGATTAACAGAAACGTAATAAAAAAATCTCTCATCTTGGGATTACAGCAAAGTAAATAAAATGTCTTTTTTTATTTGGTTTTAGGATCAAAGATAGCTAATGAGCGTTTGAAGTGGAATCTTTTGAAAGTGGAAAACCAGATGATATATATATAAATTATATCAGTGTAAATATGTATTTTTTTATTTTTTCAGAAAGCATTTTGTTTTACTTCACTCCAAAAAATTATTTTTTTAAACCTTTTATTTTCAATATGCTCAGCCCCCCTCCTTGAAGGGTTATCGCTCCCCTGGGGGGGGTTATTGCCTAACTGGGGGGCGCGCTCCACAGTTTGAGAAACACTGAACTAATCAATACATATTTTTAAAATGAATTCTTTTTCATTTGTTGCTCCTCGTATTACAATGACAGTATAAAAATCTGTTATTTTATCTTGCAGATCTCTTATTTAAGTAACGACTCCTCTTAAACTGTTTTTGAGCAATTTTTTGTTTCATTATAATTTCAATTTAGTCAGGGATTTCCTTATGCAAATCTCTGACTACATTGAATGGTTTCTATATTATGATATCAAAATTGGGAGCTATGCTATAATTCCGTCAGCATTTTGGCTGAAGCCATATTCCAGCCATTAAGTTCAATTGAACTCAGACTAGTCTGGCTGATAATCTTAACTAAGGTTTATTTTGGGGATAGGGCTTATATTGCGATCAACCTAGAAAATCACATTAGGGCTTGGTTTTCAATTAGTTATTTTCCGGGAAACACTCTAGATATAAGTAAATGACAAACAGGCTTATTTTGGCTTGTTGTACTGATTTAATTGAAAAATAAAAATACATTTTCTGAATCATTATTATATTTATCATCAATTTCAGCTTGTAATATTCGCTTAAGAAGAACAAATTTTTTTTAAAAAAAGATATCTCATTTTATACATAATTCAATACATAATTCATTTATATTTTCAGCTCTTCCCTCGTTCAATTTTTTTTTATCAAATGAATGAGTAAATTATTCTGAAATTCTATGTGTTTATTCGAAAGTAATGCATAATTATTTCTATAGAAATAAATTTAAAAAAAAATATTTGTGTAGGTAATGCAGCATGAAAAACTGTAAATATAAATAAAGACAAAAATGTTTAAACAACGGAAAACAATGCAGAAATTGCTTCAATCATGATTATTTAAAATTCAAAGATACATAAATTATCAAAGGAAAAAAGAAATGGTTTCTAGGATCTATTCTAGTAAGCAAATATTAAATTATGCATTGATATAAGAAAAAATATATATTTGCGTATACTAAAGCTGTGAATAATTTTAAGTTGCGAAAATATTTTGAAAAATAAATATATTCTTATGTAAGGAGTTTTACTTATTTTTCTATCCAAAAATGCAATTCAAATACATTTTTTAGGTTTTTCTACTTTTAGTTAGATGGAGCCTAATTTTTCGGTAATTTTTGAAGTAACTAAACTATTTATTTTTTGAATATTTTTTTTTTCTTTCCAATGATATTTTTAAAATTTTTCTATAGTTTTCCTATTTGCTAAGTAAAATTTAAAATGACTCTTTGTAAATATTTATGAATAGTTTTTTTTCCTTTCCTGTAATTACCATTGTTAGCGGGTTCATGATGACAACTTTATTCAATAAAAATTGACTATATAACTTATTATAAAATGTTTGTATCAACTTACTTCGGCTTTTTTTTGTTATATACTTCTATATATGCAGGTTTCTTTTTTCATATAGTATTTTGTTTTTATATTTCCAGAAAATTTTTTTTAATTTTACAACAAATATAAAATAAAATAAACCCATGAACTATTTTCTCTTATTTATCAATCCAGTAATATAAAAAAATAAAGAGCATTTAAGGTAACAGAAAACAATGTTTAACCTTACAATCTTAGTCCTAAGTCCAAATTTGGTTAATTTCTAAGACCTTTTTGCCGTAACTTATACTGTTACTGTCTTGTTAGATTTCAACATATTTCTTAGCTTTGAGCTAAATTTATATCAATTTAGTAAATCAATTTAGTAATTTTAGTATTTAGGATACTCCTCGAAATAGTAGATTCAACCAGAGACGACAGACTGGTTTAAAAGAACTTAGACGAGTTTACAAACGTTATTTAACCTCTAGAAAAGTACATTGAGAGGAAAATGGGATCTAAATTATTTTAAACAAATAAAGTAATATCGTTTTGAAGAGATTGTTCGTTGGCCTTTTTGCAATGATAAGAGTGCCTCATTTTACTTCATATGATGTTATTGTGAAGTACAAACGTGAAGGATTTATAATTTTATAACCACCATCTGATAGACCATATCGTCCAGTAGGCAGACAAAGCAGAGAACTGAAAATAGTTGTGAAACAATTTGTTTGAATTCGGTCAAAAATAAAATTTCGTTAGAAATTCCAAGAAGCCTCTGGATGTAACATCAACATACTGGCAGATTTTTATACTAAATTCAAAATTATGGTTTTAAGGTATCCAAACACGTTGAAAATGCTTAAATTAGATCAAAACAGATATTTTTTTATTTTATTAAATAGAACTATCTTTTGGCTTTACAAAACATATTTTTTTTCTACGCTACCTAGAATCCAAGTTACAATCAATTTCATAAAATTAAAAAAAAGGAATTGGGTCTTTGATCTACCAGAAGTGGGAATTAAATTTACTCAAAATCTAGCATGGCGAATCTGATAAATCAAAATGTTACAAATGTATTTCTCTAAAATTTTTTGAACCTGATATTTATACTTTATTCTAAAGAATGTACTAAAATATTTCTTATTGTGTGTATACATACTTTTGAGTTATGGCTTGTTAATTTAATAATGGTCATAAAAAATGTCACATTTCTTATAATGTTTACTCGATCTGCTCTAACATTTCCAAATTTTAATAAAATATTAAAATTTTAATACTTTTTCTAGATAAATGCATCTAATTTGTTTTAATAATACTTTTGCTAATATAAGTTTATTACTTTTTCCTCTAATTGCTTTGAAGTTTTTCAAAAATATTGCTAAAGTTTCAATTATAATTGTAATTTTAGTAAAGTTTAGGTTATTTATTTTAAATATTGTTAGTTAAATGTTTGTATTTATTGGTATTAAGTCCTAAAAAAACAAGTATAATGTTTAAATATGTTATGTTGTTAAAAAGTACCTTGAACGTGTTCGGATACCTTAATGCGCTGCTTCTCAAACTTTCAGTACTTGCGCCCCAATTTTCAATCATAATTATCATCGCGCCCCCCTTCATGCAATATCTTTGCATTGAGTTCAATAATAATATGCTTTGACGTAAAGTTACAATATGACTTGAATTATAAACCGTACAAATTATCAAAATAAGTATTACATTTTGTATATAATTTTATGATATGCCTATAGGATCATTGGCAATTATTAATCTTGTTCTTAGATTAGTATTGTTAAAGTAATTATGAAACACACTGTGAATTATTGATACATTTATAAGTGTATTATATCAGTGTTGATGTGTATTTTATTTTTTATTATTTATTAAATTTTTTTAAATGATCTCCTGTTTTCGACTTTTCGATATACTCGCTCCCCCTTTGTAGGGTTATCACGCCCCACAGTTTGAGAAACACTGCCTTAATGGAAGATCGGCTGATTATAAGCCAAAATAATATCACAGCCAACCCCAAACGTTGCACACAGTGGTGAAACATTCACTGCACTGGAGTATTGAGAAACGGTGCTACATGTTTTGGAGTGACGAATCAAGGTATACTATTTAGCAATCCGATAGGAGAGCCTCAGAGGAGATATTTTTTAGTCACTTTTAAATTGACTGTATTGAGCACTAAGGAAAATTTGCTTGGGGAAAATTTGCTTAATGGCTTGGGGAGGTTTTTCATAGTTTGATTTGAATCCTTTGGTTTCTACGCAAGGAAATTCTCACGACGGAAGCCTATTTCCACAATTTGGAAAATTTCACACTTCCTACATAGTGGTAACAATCTATAGCATGTCCATTCCTTTTTCAACCAGATCTTTTTCTTGTTCATATTCCACAGCTTGCGTAGATGTAATTTACAGAGATGGATGTTCATGAATCAAATACGCCTGCACAAAGAGCAGATTTGAATTCCACAGAAAATATATGGGATGAATTAAAAAGTCAACTACTAGATCACAACGTCCCAAATCCGTGACAGAGTTAACCAGTGGTTTTCCATGAGAATGACCTGAAATTATTGCTGTAATATTCGAAAAATAAGTGCATAACCCTCACCATATAGTGAAAACTATTATTTCAACAAAGGGTGACTGACCCAACATCGTAAGAATTTTTAATTAATCTGTAAATAGGAAAAACATATATATGGTCGGATACTTTTGATAATATATATGTGTGTGTGTGTATTTATGTACTCGTAGAAACTAAAATATTTAGTTTTTACTTTTAAGTTAAAAGATTTCAGGGTATTTGATTATATATATAACTCACCTCTAGCTTAAAATTGTCATCTGTTTCTCCAAAACTCAATGAATATATCTATGTAAGCTTAATATTTATTTTAAATTGAAGCTTTGGAAGAAAGCCCGGAAACTGAAAATAGTAATTCTCGACATTTCTTAAAATGAATATATCAAACCAGCTAAGCGATGCAGCTATATCAATGCTGATTTTCAATAAATTCTAATGAACTGAAATTAAAAATAATACTTTTTTAGAAAGCTCGAATAATTCCAGAGAAATGTTTTTTATTTGAAATTTATATTTAAACAATTTTAAGACATACAATAATGATCCATTTGTAAGTATGTATACCAATTTCCAAGAAAATATAAAAAAATATACGAACTGGACTTTAATGACAGTTTTAAAATTAACTGTATAATGAAATTCTCTGAATTATGTAAAACGTTTTATTTAGCTGTTTTATTTCATTTTATTTAATTAAACAAGTACTGCATCAAGTTTAAAATCATTTCGCTTAAAATTTAATTAAGGTTCGTTCTTTTTAAAAATTTAATTAAAATTCGTTCAGTAAACGTACTTATTTAGCACCCTTCAATTTAAACAAATTTAATTTTTCTTTCGAAATGGAAATCTAATAAATTGCTTATTTCATTCTACACTTAAATTCAAAATGAAAATACGACAAAATTGTTTCTAAATAACATTAATTATAACATATTTTAATTAATTTCTTTAGATTTATACAATATTTTATGCCGCTTTTCTAAGATATGTGTTACCTTAAAGTAAAATTTTATTTTAAATTATAAATTTAATAACGGTTATTACTATTGGAGACCGAATGTTTTATTGGAAGAAAATTCTCCATCGATACAGAATATTTTAAAAGGTAGAATTCGTATTTAAAATTCCATGATAATTTTAATAAACTAATATATTATTTTATAATTAATGAGAAAACCACCGTAACGTCATTGAAATATATGAAAGTATTGGCCTATTGTAATTAAGAGAAAGCAATTACTCTTAAGATTTAGCACTAAAGTGGTTTCGTATATCGACCACAGTAATGGTTGATATTTGACAAATATTTTCTGAAAATTTTAGAAAAAAAAACTGAAACAAATGAAGTATCACATACAAACCTATTTGAAAAAAATTTAACTTTTGTAGAGGAGGTTAAATGTAAAATAATAATATTCCTCGGTTCTGCATATTTTAGAATAAATCTAGGGCTAGTGGTGTTTGAAATTATGAGCCCATCTAATTTTTTTTTTTCAATTTTTCATTTCTTTATGACTTTCTCAGAAATTAGAGAAAGAAATAGTTGAAATGAGACGTTATTACTGTAATTCCTGCATAAAGCTGGCTTTTCCACCTAGTTCTCTAAAGGACAATATTTGACGAATATTTTGTGATAGACATAGTCATTTTTCAATGAATTCAATATTTTTAGTAATTTAAACTTGTAACGCAAACGTTTTAAAAAAGTAAGAAGCCCTAAGAGGCTTGTAAATGAACTGAGTTGAACTGTCAAATACGGATAAAATTAAATGATAGTTTAGATTTAGAAACACAAAAAATATCTACTGGTTTATTTGATGTACATCTTTTATTTCTTCACATTTCCTGCTCTGTAATGTTATCTATTGACTGACAATCCTTATGAATTATTTCAGTGCGTACATAATTCGAAATTTATTATTAAAAATATTAAGCTAGAAGGGTTAAAGTTATAGCACTAAATTCTGAATATTTTAGATTAATCAAAAAATTGATCAAGGACTCTAATTCATGTTTCGACTCAATCGTTATCTCTGGACAACATTAAATCGTCTTTTTTATCGGATAGAAACTTCGAAGGAATTAGAAATTTCTTTTTGAAATAGGAAAAGGGCATTAACTGCCCTAAGTTTACTGACCATGTCCGTGCAATAGTCCCAAAAACTTAATATTCGTATTTACAAATTTAGGATAACAAATTTTTAACATACGAATCACTTTCACCTGGCGTACATCAAAAGCATTTTTACATTACATTCATGACTTTTTTTGTATAAGGGGAACCAGAAAATAATGTGTCTCTTAAGCGTATGTTGATATTAGTCATTTATCAGCTCTCTGCGTACTTCAAAGTAGTTCCAAAGACATTTTATGGTTAGAGTGGTTTTTTCTACTCGTAAATATTTAAATCTTACTTTTTTTCAGTTCATGGAGTTTTGGCCAGTTAAATACCAGAACTTGTGTATATCCTGCATTGTATACTTTTTGAGTTGCAAAAGTGTAGTAACGCAATGGTTGATACCAAACTTTTTTGCGATGTTTAACTAAACGCATTAAACGTTCGGAAGGTATAAGATGGGTTTTAAAGTTCAAATTGGGTATTTTTTATCTTTTCGACTCGCACTCTTAAAAAAGATGAAAAGCATTAGACATTGGCATGTTAAGGGTTGAAGTGGATGCAGATACATGTCAGACAATCTGGAATCGATAAAACATTGTTAACCAAATAGGTCGACCATACAAGAACATTAGCAGTAGTTAGGTAAAGTGAACAGAGCAGGTGTTAGGGTCCTGCATAATCTGTCCGAAGAAATGAAAGGTGACCGATCCACCACATGCAACTTCTTCCTTCAACAACACACTACAGAAATGTTTTTTGATTGCTTGATCACTGGAGATGAAAAATGAGTTATCTATGATAATCCGAAACACAAAAGACACAGTGGTCCTCTCCCAAAATGCACTTTTGTGTTTGGGAGAGAATTCGCGGGGTCGTTCCTTTTGAAGTGCTAAAACTCGGAACACAGACCCTTGCTATGTACAAGTGTGGATCGAATAAATCAATCTTTAAATGAATTCAATGATATTATCAACAGAAAAAGTGTTATTCTGAAACTTGATAATGTTTGCAAAACCACACTGCTCAAGACAAACCCTGGAATAAATCAACAAATTGAGTCGGGAGTTTTTGTTTCACCATCTATACTCACCCAATACAGCTCCAACAGATTACCATTTATTCAGGTCTTCTTAAAAAATTTTGTGACAAAAAATTTGAAAACTCGGACGATGTCCGAAATACCATCTCGAGGTATTTTGCTCAAAAATCAATTGATTTTTATCGGTCCGTCATTGAAAATTTTCACAGTAGATGGTAAAAGGTTATTTATAACGAGAATAATTACCTAATCGATTATACATAAAAACTTAGTAAAAATTCATCTATTTGAATTTAACGTAGAAAAAATGACATTAATTTCCGGTCCCTTTAATATTTTTAAAGTTCAATTACAATTATTTTATAAAATGAATAGTTTTTTGTCGACACACAAAGTAAAAATAGTTCTTTTTATTGCAATATTATCTTGTATAACATTATAAAGTGGTTTATGCATATATATATATAATAAATTAGTTTTTTATGCACATATAATTCTTTAGCATATAATAAACATTTTAATTGTAGCTAAAATGTAACTTTTACCTGTTTTAGTTCTGAAGTTTGCTTTGTATTATTCTTTTCTTTGCTCAAACTGCGGTGAAAATTTTATCAAAATATTCTCAATATTGTATAAAATATCTACTCTATGAGGTAAAATATTCAACATTCTAAAAATACGGAATCTATGCACACGGAGCACTTTTTATTCTTAAAGTTGCGTATAAATTAGGTTAAAGCCTCTCTCAAAAATAGCACTGTATCTGATAAAGAACAGTGGAACTCAATATACTTACTGCGCGTAGTTTATACAAAAATAGGAAATTTTGATTCTGAGAGAAAATAATCCCATATTGAACTTTTCTATATAACTTTTTATATAATGTAAAACTTTTAAAAGGAATTTGAAAAAAGAGAGAAAAGTACAGTGAACTTCCATATTTTTACATACATTTCATATTTTTAGAAAACATTAAGAAGCTTAGAAGACATCAAAAAATAACTTTGATTGGCATTAAGTTGTTTTGTTATTTATTTTATCACAAATATTTTTCTGGGTACATTTTTATGAATATTTTAAATTATTATATTATAGTTGGTTAATAGATAAATGAGAATTTAATGTTAAACCTAGAAAGAAATATAAATAAATTCCCTAAGTTGTTTTTCTATACACATATTATATTTAAGAATTTTTGAATGTAGAAACTATTAAGGTTAAATTTCCTACTTTTTATTTTAAAAAAAATCTTAAAATGCTGCATGTTTAAACCATTACTAATGCTATTTTTAAAAGCTTATAGTAGTATATTTATTGAACAGTATGTGTATTTATATATTATATTTGTTATGATATACATAAATATATATATATCATTAGAGAATAATGTATATTGTCATATTAGCAGTTATACTGCCTTTTTTATTACATTATGGTATTTGTGATATAATACATTATTATATTATGGTATTAATGATATAGAATATTTTTATTATGGTAATAACTATATATTACCATAATAAATCATATTTATGTATGGTTTTTTTAAGTTTTAAGTGTTATAATATTTGAAATCGAAGAACTCTGTAAATTGTTACTTTATTTTAAAATCATGTAAAAGTTTCAACATTACTAAAACCTAGTTGGAAAGGAATCAAAAAATAGAACGTTTTGTATATTGGGAATGTTGTTTAAATTAAAATTAGCATATCTACTTTTTCGATTTCGAATGCTAAAATCATTCATTAAAACTTACCTTTAAACATAGAATATCTTATGAAAAATTATTAAAATGTTAATTATGTTAAGAAAGAATTCACATGTGATACATTTGTTTTAATAAACGACTCATATTTCTTATAAAATCCTTTTTTCACTTAAAAAAAATACAATTAGAAGTATTTCACACTGAAACTGGAGATATTTGTTTCACACAGAACTGTAGTCATATTTGCATATTAAAATAATATATAACATATCCCAAACAATGCAATAATATTATTTTTTAATTAAAAAAAACTAATTATGTCATCCATCTTCTACAAGGCAATGAAAAATAGATGGCTATCAAAAATAATGTTAACACTAATTTTACTTTTAGACTTGAGATTATCTTTAAAATATAAAATAACTGAAATGTGGTTAAGAAATGCATTGCAAAAATTTTATAATTGTTTTAAAGGAATATTAAACCTTGTCTTGGTATATATACCGATACCGTTACTTTTGAAAGGCTGGTGATGAATCTTAGTTGTGAACTTAGTTCTTCTAACTTGATTAAAATAACTGAATAGAGATTGATGGTCTCCTTTTTTTCCCTTCTTTAAGAGGATTAACGGCAATATGCGAGTTTGTCTCATTACTCTTCAAATCTCACCTCAATCTTTGTATCTCAATGAAACAAATTGATTTTTTTTATAAAATTCCGCATTATCAGAAAAATTTAGTATTGACATAAAATAATCTACCTGAATGAATAAAAGGTCCATACAGTTTTTCAAAGTTATTCTGGGAAATTTTTTTAATCAAAAATCATTTATAAATTTTACAATGTCAAAAATGAATTTTTTATATGTAATATGAACTGTATCCTAAATATATTCAGAAATTATTTAACAACATAATCGAACATAGATTCTGGAGTTGTAGCAACTCGAAATTAAAAAACAGCAGCACATATTTAGTTAAATTTTTATCACTCCTATTCCATCCAAAAAAGAATATTTTACCCCTAAAGTGAGAGTTCTATTGTTTTTTAATTTAAAAGTATGACAAGAATAGTTACTATGCTACTAATTGTAAATAATTTTAGACTTGGAAAAAAAAATTTTTATTGCAACACTTAAAATTATGAAGTTTCACTTAAATTATATTTCTTAAAATGGAAACACATTTTCCAGCTATTTGATACATGCTACCTTTCAAAAACTGCATAAAAAAGAAAGAAAGAAAAGAAAAGAAAACACGAAATACATTTCGTAAATTGAATGTTTCTGAAACAAAAAAAAAATTTGAATAAAAAGAATATTACGAAAATCAACGTTTCTAAAACTGTGGGACGCCCCCCTAGGGGGGGGGCGTAATAACTCTACGAGGGGGCGCGAGCATATTGAAGAGTCGAAAATAAAAGATTATTTCAAAAAATTATTAATTTATGGAAAGTAAACAAACAAAATACATTCTGACATAATAAAAAATAAAATACATATTTACAATGGTATAATTCACTCATAAATATTTCAATTTCCCACTTCAGTACTTCACAATGTATTTTATAATTAATTTAACTGTACTAAGTTTCGAGCAAGTTTAATAGTTACCAGTGATCCCATGGGTTTGTTATATAAAAAATATCTCCAAAAAATTAATATTTATCTTGGTAATTTGGTACGGTTTATAAATATTCCCTGAAGTGCTGCTTAAAAGTTTCAGGATTCGCTCCTCAATGTTACCGTTTACCTACGTAGGCGCGCGTATGAGATGTATGGGGGGGAGGGGAAGAAGAAGAAATAAGAAAATTCTCTGAAATAAGTAAATCCTTCGCAAACACTGTCAGGTTCCTTTTATTTCATTCTAAAGCCTTAGAAATAATTTTATGGATAGCACTGAACATTAAAGATCGTAATTTAGAAAGACGTATATATACGTCCGGGGACAATTATCGCTTTAGTTGAGCGAAATGTTTATCTACGTAGGTGGCACTTAGGAGGTTAATGCCCTGCTGCAGTTTTAGTGTAAAAAAATATTATTATTAAATTCAATACTTTTTTATTGTGAGGAGGGGAGCACGATAATAATTATGATTGAATATTTAGTCGCAAATTGTGAAAGTTTGAGAAGCACTGACTTAAATCTTAAAAATGCGTTATTAAGAGAAAACTTAACTATCCAGATGATAGAAATAGATGCATTGCTATTTACAAAATAATTCAAAAGAAATTATTGAATTACGGATTGTAAGAAGTACATATTTATATCGTCTTTGATGCTTGGAAATAAATGGTCAAGATATTTGACACATGCACTTTAATTCATTTTTAAGAATTTTCTTTTCCGGGAGCTTTAATACAGACCGAATGTTTTGTACCAATGAATAATATTTTCATATTTTAAGAAAAGTGAGTAGAATTGAAACACACTCTACTTCATTTTCTGCTTATCTTATAATTTCGAATAAAAACCTCCCTAGATAGTAGATAGACTGGAAAATATACTTTAAAATACCATATGTAAGGTTTTTATATTGCTACATAAAAATGCAATTTCTAATATCTCCTTTTCTTCTAGAAATATTTTTGAAAATCATATCTTATCATATCATATAATCACCAGACATTTCTAAATTCATCCTTTGAATTTTACATTAGATTGAGGCTTTTAGAGGCTTTGGGGTTTGAGGCTTTTTATATCATTATTATTAATTTTATTTTTGATCCTCAAAATGTAAACTTATTAAGATAAAAAAATAATTCAAATTTATATAAAACATTTGTATCACAAGTTTCAAATCCTTCAAATTGAAATTCTATATGAAGCTATTTACAGAAGTAAAAAAAAAACAGTTGAATTGTTTATTCTTCTTGCGACAAACCAGAGGTAGATTTTTTGTTTTCTTTTCTTGTGAAAAAATATCTTTTTAAAATGATTTTGATTTCCAAGCTTGAAAATTTTTTTTGTTTAAGTACATCAATACATCCCAATTTGCTCGCAAAAGAAACCACAATGACATTCAAAAACGCCATTATAAAGATGCTTAAAGTAAGAAATTTTGCACCCTT
Organism: Trichonephila inaurata madagascariensis; assembly: GCA_019973955.1. Lineage (NCBI taxonomy): Eukaryota > Metazoa > Arthropoda > Arachnida > Araneae > Nephilidae > Trichonephila > Trichonephila inaurata. The sequence goes on along the minus strand of BMAV01000553.1, from coordinate 300,104 downwards.
CTTTTTCACTTCTTTTTGGAAAATAAGACATGTTTGATTATTATAATAGCAATTAGTGCAAATGCTCATTGTGTTTTAATGCATCTGTGCTACTCTATATTTTATTCATAATATTTAGTTTTTTTACATAATTTTCTAATTCATTTTACATAATATTTTATTATATAAGCATCAATTTCTTAAAAAATTTGAGAAATTCACCAAATGGAAGAAGCTGTGAACATTTTCCTTTTGCAGCTTATGTGTAACTTTTTTATTTGTTGAATTCAATAAATAGTATGAAAATGGTACCGACAATGTCTAGGAGACGTCGTTTATAAAATTTCGTAAGGGTATTGAGCAAATGGATAGATAAATCTTAGTGATGATGCTTCTACATGTATTTATGTGTCTCGTACTGTCTGGGATAAATTTAAATCTGAATTCTCAACGAAAAATAAGACCTTTACCGGCATTCAACGGAGTAAAATTGATTGAATAAAGCTGTTTCTGTCCTTTTAAAAGTCAAGATTTTTCTGTCATGTCTTTACAATCTAAATATCTATACAAGATGGACACTTGCTTGACTTCTTTAAATTCTAAGACATCAAATCGACCTATTAACGAAAAAGCACATTACCAGAACACGACAGCAATGAGATTATGTACTCAAAACAGAGAAGGTTTCTGGTTCTCACATTGGAGAATGTGATTCACTCCATCTACTAATTTATACAGGGACAAGATACCACATATTTTTAATATAACACTGTGCGAAGACATATTTATGGATGAATTGGTATTATGATCTCAGTTGGAGTCTATCTGGATGGTCATACTAACCTGCATGTGTTCGGTGCGGTGGAGGAACTTAATATAAAATATTGGGTGAGAGTGTATTGGTTATGAGTTCAGCATACTCATAATAGGTATCGGTCTTTCAATGCTAGACACATTGATAAATATCTTGAGGATCAGGGTGGGGGGAATCTAATGGAATAGCTAACTTGATCCATAGACATGAATCTAACAGACTATTTGAAGACTACTTCGGCAAACTGATGGAGACCTTGGTCCTTCCCTTATGTCGTTAAATGAGTTTTATCAAGAGTTTTCTCCTTTTCCGACAATGTAAATGATAGTATGAAAATTTAACTTTGCCAAAATATTGCTCCGTAAATATTCCTTAATGAAACTCATTTATTAATTTTGTTTCATAAAAATATGTTTAATTTTTTTAACAATGAGTGAAATTTTACAAACTGTAATTCCTTTTTTTAAATGATGATAGATTTTAAAATTTAATATATAACATTTTTGGTCCAATTCTTTCAAGTTTATAGTTTTATGTTAATTTGCTTTCTAATTAAACTCAAAAGACAGTTTATATCTTAGCTGTTAGGGAAAAATATATATTCATACGCATACATACACATGTATGTATCCGCCTATTTATGTGATTGAATGATGTAAAATTAATACAGCAATTTATATATTAGGTTTTCTTTATAGCGTATAAGAATTCATTTTTACACATTTTGAACATTATTTTACAAAATCAAAGCATTGCGAAATAATTTTGCAATATCTGAGTTTCTGTTTTTTCCTGTTAATTTTGAAAAATATCGTACAAAAAGTACAAATTTTTATGTGAATGTAATATTTCATAATATTGTATGATAAAATACATATATACATATAATATATATATAGTAAAACTTGGATTGAGATTAAGTTTTGTGCCATTACAAACAACGCTCTAATGTCTTAGAACATATAATGCTGAAAACATTCGAGAATTAATATTCATTCTGCATATATATTCAGATTTCATTTGCAAGAAAATTATTCACATGAAATAGCAAAATAGAATAAGAATAGATTAAGAATGTGTGCTTCTTTTATGCAAATGGCAAATGCACATCAAGTATTTTAACCGCATTTACATGTATTGTAGAAAATGCACAACAAACAGTGTTTTAAATATTCAAACAGTTTCACAATTCTTATCTCTTAAATTAAATAAAGTTTATATTCTTAATTTTTTTTTCTCTTTTTTATATCACTGATAATAAAAAAATTAATATTAGATTACCTCAAACTACATTATAAAAAAACATTAAGCTAAGCAACAAATTATTGAAATATATTTAATCACATAAATCGATGAATATACTATACTTTTTAAAGGAATACTTCGAAATATTATTCCATTTAAAATTCGAAGTCTGGAAATTAAATTGAATTTTTCTTATCAAAGAAAATAATGTTTCTGTATTGGCACATTTTAATTTACCTCGTGAGATAATAATTATCATTTACTGATTTTATCGAATTCAGTATTTATGTTAAAAACAATTGTAATTATTGTTGCATACTTTATAACATGACACTTTAAACATTAACATTTTAAAATTTAATTAAATTTTCTCTAAACTTTCCCAAACTCACGCAAGTAAAAACTCAAAACGCTCACGTTGATATGGCATGAATATGAATGAATAGGGAAATATCTGCTCAGACTTCGACCAAGCATTTCATATAGCTGAACAGTACATAGTAGGCTATTGTAGGAATGATTTTAGCGTGATAAATACACTTGTCTATAGAGATGAAAAAAGAAATGCTAGAAAAGGAATGGGAATGTAAAATACTTGGTTTTAAACGTAAGTCTCTAAGTCGTCCATAACCTCTAAAAAATTTTAATTCACAATATTCTTTAATTTCATTATTTGTCTATCATTCATCATTTAAAATGTTTTACGGTACATAAATTTTTAATTCGTAACTTAGATTACAAATGAGAACTTTCTTGCAAAATATTCATATTTATGGCTTCATACAAGATCCTGAACACATAGGAAGGATTTTTCCAGATAACATACAACATCCTGAATAATTCTCACGTTTATCATAAATGATAGGATAATAAACTTCTAATAAAAGCAGTTTATATTGTATAATTTTCAATAACATTTACTGAAGAAAAAACTGTTAATTATTATAGGTATAAAATATATTTTTAACAAAATAAGGAGCAAAACATAGAAATATGAAATTAGCTGAACAATTATAAAATAAAATGAATAAAATTCGCCTTTTTTTCTACATACCGATTCAATCTATTGATAAAAATAAATTAGGAAAAAATTAAAAATTCACGCATAAAAAAATCTGATATCAAATATTATGATATTTGTATTAAAATAAAAGTTTATTTAAACCAACATAAAATTATTTTAATGCCTAGAACTCCATGAGAGACTGTCTTTCTAAACTAACTTAACAAATAAATTGTGTTGAATGAAAAAAAGAGCACATACGGCTGTACTAAAATAGGAAAGGATATTTTAAACAAATAACACTTCGTTCCAAAAACACTTGCATCTGATTCTTTCGCCCTTGTCGCATTGTTTAAATTGTGCACTTCCCTTTTGTATATCTGTGTATTTCTATTCCTGCCACCTAATATATTTTTCTGTCTTTGCCCTTTTCCTTTGAAGACATAATCGTTGCTATGGTTACAAAAGCAAGGTGTAGAATGGAACATCAACGATCTCAGGCTTCCAGCAAAATACTCATATTTATGGCTACGTACAAGATCCTGAACACATAGGAAAGATTTCCAGATAACATACAACATCCTGAATAATTCTCACGTTTATCATAAATGATAGGATAATAATGAAGCCTTATTCTTTTGTTCCTTGTGAGGTCTTCTTTTGTGGTGACAATAAATATACCTGATTGAATGGAGGCTTTATTTATCAAAACCTTTCATGTATACTTATGATGAAATTGTTACACGCATCAATGTATTTTCAAGAAATCATTTAAATAAATCTCCTTTGGATATGGAAGATGTTTTTCAAATGTGTATTAAAAAAGGGAATTATAAAGCAGTGTTGTTTCTGTAAACTATGAAATTCTGTAAATTATTATTATAATTAATTTTTTAATGACAGAAAATAAAATGAATATAATTGTAACAGCTTAAATAATTAGATTCCAACCATTCAACTAAAAATGATACTAATAATTATAAATGAAAAATGCATTGTCATGCAAATGCATTACACTTAATCTGTTACACTAAATTTAAATGTTAAATTAAAGACGACAATGTTTGCATATTTTTCAGTAATAAGGTTTTCTTGTTGAAACAGCAGTAAATTGATTAAGCATAAAATAATATTGAGTAGGGTAAAGTATGTCCAAATCTGTGTATAATTTTAAAAACATGTCCATTCCACACAAAATCTTATAAAACATATTTAAAACCAAACAATAATGTAATGTTTCCATAGTTACGAGTAAAAAATTACTTTTTATATACATTAATATATAATTACGTTTTGAATTTTATGAATTTATAAAAATGTAATGTTTTTAGATGTAACTAGGAAAGCACTACAGTATAGTTTGAATTTAAAAATGTTTTATGATAAGAATAAACAAAATATATATATAGTTACATTTTGAATTTGAACCGGCTGGTAGGTTTGTTGCTGGTCTTCTGCACCAGGTTGCGGGTTCGACCCCGGCCCAAGTCGGTGGTTTTTCATAATGCAGATAATCTACAATGGTCATGTCGTATGATTATGCGACATGAAAAAAATACCTTGAGTGCATGCTTGGCTTCTGTGCACTCGGCAAAATTAAAATCTTAAGAATGGTTTCACATCTCCAGAGCTCAGGTGCCTCCCTATGGGAGGAAACTGGGTGTCATATTTACTTGCGGTAATTGGTATCGCCTATATGGTGCTGCACTAAAAATTGATACTAGTTCCAGGGGTATGTACTAGGTTTGCAAAGATTAAATACCGATGGCAGGTCCATTAGAGAAGAAGAACAACAAAATCTTTTGAATTTGTAAAATAGATGCCAACAGTTTTTACTCTTAGATTGTCTATAAAATTTTTCACATTTTTCTTAAATTGTACCATTGTGTTCAGAATGGTTTCTTCTTATTTTTTTTTTTATAAATACTTATAACTATTTTTATTTCTTATATTTTAAATTATAAATTATAATTTATATTATATTTTTAAAAAAAAGCGAAGTAAGCGCACGAGAATTTTAATATGATATATATGTTTAGCACAGTTATGCAAAAAAAACTCTTCTCTTATATAAACTCTCTCTGATATAATAAGTACAATAATTGTAATAATATGTACAATAATGTGCTTTATGACTGAAAAAATAAAATTTTATGTATTAGTTTTTTGAAAAATTTATATACGTAGAGAGTTTAAGAGTTGAAAATCTTCATATTTTCATCTAATGAGAATTATCTGAGTTGGAATGCAAATACGATTTGTAGGAAATAAAATAACTTAAAATAATTAATTTATTATTTATATCACAATTCAAATTTGAAGTAGAAAGAATTAGGATCTTTTTCATAGATATTTATTTCCTCATTGCATTACAAATTGCTAAATACATTGAAAGTGTGAATACATTTTTAGCAAGCAGACCAGCTATCTTATTTGAGTGGTGCTTCGAAATGTATAATGCAATAGCTTCTCCTGATTTCGTAATTGGTTACTATATTGCTACGTCCTCCTCTAAAAATACAACCACAAAAATACAACCCTATAAACTCTTCAGTATTGGCTCTTGATTGTGCTCCTTTTCAAGCTCATCAATAAGATTGTTATACTTCCCCAATTCTATAATCTTACCAAGTGACACAATACTGTTAACTAAAGACCTTTGGTACTGCATCAAATTCCTCAAAGTTACATTTGATTACGATCTTCGGCCAAAAAGATTCTTCAAAAAGAAGTGTAGGTTTTCTTGGTAACCACTCCCCATATTTTCTATCACGTAGAGAATGGTAAAGTTATGAAAATGATATTTACAAAACTCTCAAAACTGGCTCAATTTTCAAGTCACCGCTTGCATTGACACAAAATTGAAACGACTTGAGGCAGGACAATGCATTCTCTTCTTCTGTTACATAGATTTGCAGCGACATCTTCTCCAGAATAGTCACTTTAACCTTTTTCTGCTGATGAAATTCAGAATATACAAGTTTCTTGAAAGCTCTGATGATGTTCTATGCTGTTTGTGCAAAGGAGACTACTGCTTCACCGTGCTTTACTATTTTGTGGATGTAGAACTTCTTATGACACCTTTTGATCCTATAATAATTAATGATCCCGGTGCCTTCTTTATCATAGTGACAAAAGTCGTTTTCGACTTCTTAAAAAAATTATGTTCTTGTTAATGGCAAAGACTTGAAATTAATCTGCGTTTATCATAAAGAAAAGTAACCTCTTAATATTGTCCAAAGTGTATAACAGTTGCGTAGACATTCTTTTCTTTCCCTTTACAGCGTCTGAATATGTCCATATTCTTGCAGATAGTGTAAATAGCTTATGGAGACACATTGTACTTACGATCTGGATCAGCCATCTTCCCAATTGGTTCATGCTTTTCAAGGACCTTAACATTTCATTTATATAGTTAGTTTTCTTCTTTTATAATCGCATTCTCTTGTGGGTTTTTTTCTCTTTCTTCAAGAACATATGTGAAAGTCTTAGAAAAATTAAACAGTCACAGCATATCCTTATAATGAAGAATAAATTTCGATTTTCTTAATATTTGCAAAGCACATCTCGTTTAACAAGATTTGAACTGTATGTGTCTGAGCAGGAGTGCTTGTATGTGTGTGTGTGCCTGCATTAACAAAGAAAAAAACAGATTGCTCTTATGTTACGTTTGGTCAAATAAGTAAAATTTAATATAATTAAATCGAAATACTTAAAAAATATTTTAAAATTACATAAAATTTAATTAATGTTTAACAAAATTCCTTAACTATCCTTACTCGCAGTAAAAATAAGACATTTCACATTAGAAACTGGAATAATATCACGAGTGTTTTTCCTGCTCCCATCTCCGAAATTATAATGCAGGATTTTGAATTAGTATAATATATATGAACTCTTGTTCTGAAATTTATTAATTTAATAAATCTAACAGCTATGAAAAGTAACTTACTAATTATTTCTATACTTTCGGTTTTTAATTTTCACCAGGAATAAATTCAATTAAAATTTAATTTCGATTCAGGTAAGATATCAAATTAACTTTTATGGAAATTTTATTTAACTTATTAATACTATTAACAGAATATTTTTAAGAGAAATACCATGGTTGGAAAGACAGTTTGAAAGAAATAATTGCTTATTTCTGAAATAAAATTTTGAGTACTTGTAATAATTACTTGTAATTTATAAGTACTTGTTAATTTTGAGTAATTGTTATGAATGAACTCAAATTCTTTTTCAATAGAGTTTTGGTGGCATCTCATGCATACACTGAGACAAACTTTGCGATCCAGCTTTAAAAAATTCAATTAATATTAGGTTCCTTTCATCTGTTGTCTATAAGAAGCCAATATACTTCATGCCACTTTCTCTTATATAATTACTGAAATATGTTTTAGCTAGTGACTTTTCGGTAGTTAAATGTTGTTATTGTGTTATGTTAAAGGTATTTAATTGTTTCAAGGTCTGTAATCTATATAAATTTGTATAGCAAAAATTACGTGTAATATATTTTCCTTAAGAATCTATAAAAATTTCATTATCTTTTTATACAAGTTATATTCCTAATTATTGCGTATATCAGAAAATAATTCTTGTTCTCTCAGAAAAAAAAAGTAAACTTCCTATGAAAAATCATAATCTTGGAAATAATTTAAATGATGCAATTATTTAAAAGTTTATTAATAATTTCAATGAAAAAAATTAAAAACATTGTTTGAATAATACTAACCGAAGTTCTTTAATCTTAATTTTAAAAAGTTATTTGTTAGTACTTTTGATAAATAAGATTATTTTTTCCAGTCAAATCTAACCATAAAAATATAATAAAGAAATTATTTTAATGATAACTAGTGATTGATTTTATTGCTTGGTTTTTATATGTGATTTTTAGTATTTCTTCCAAATTTTTTATATATCTACCATTTGGAATGATAAAAGTATTTTTTACAATATGTGACAGTAATAAATTTACCAAGAAGATAAATGTTTGTTAACAATCGAATTAGGATAAACGTAAATTTTATTAAAAATTATCCATGCAATTTTTTTAAAAAAAAATTTGAGAGATAAAACAGTAAAGCTGTAAGCTCATGAAAAAAAAGTTTTCATTCTTAATATATTTTTTCACATATCTATGTTTTCTAATTTTAAACTAAAATTGTATGATATATTTAATCGATTATATAAATAAAGCAATTAGCTTCAGTTATACTTCTGATTAATGAACAATAATAAATTCATGTCAACTAACAGTATTTTAGAATTATGTACAATGCATACATACAGACATACATATACATACAAATTAAAAATGCATGCAAATGTAGACGTCATGCAGCCTCATTTGTAATGATTCAAACACATTTTTTTTATTGTATGTTGGTTATGACACATCATTTTTAAACACATTTTTCTATTTGTATATTCATCATCAAGCAAAATTGTAGTTATTTGAATAGAGTTTTGAAATATCTAAAATAAAAACACTCTAAGATAACATTTTTTTTGTACGATTGAAGATCTCATTAATTCGCAAAAAATATGTCGAAAGTTCCTTTTACATATAATTAATTCGACTTTTTTCATTCATGTAGTGTAGAAAAGCTTATGGTTCATGATTTACTTCTACATTTATCGTTACCCGGAGGGTTGCAAGTGTAGTTTGGGACTCAGAATCAGTTGTTATAAAAATAATCACTTTTATTTGTGCATAATCAATATATGATCAATTAAAACTTATAAACCGTGGGGGCAATTACTTTAGATCTCTATCTCAAGCTCTTAGATAAAGGATTTAACACTTACCCCTGAACTGGGCCCGGTAGAGGAATACTCGTTTTATCACTCCTGGCTTGACTATATCTGATTTAAACTTCTGTCTTGCATCAAGGTTTCCGAAAGACACCTCTCTAATGTCACTTCATTAGTAGCTTAATAACTAACCTTAAGACACCCGTTGCTAGGGTTTTAATACTACTTAAATCCGTTGTTTTCTCTGTATGAAAAAGGCGGTTTTAAATGCAAAGAAGTATTTCCCCAAAAGGATTAATAGAAAGGAGTGAATAGAACCCATCACACATATCGTCGGTTAATTGGTAATATGTGCTGATAGATCTAGAAAAGTATCATCGTATTACAACATGATATTCAAATGGTGTATAAAACAAAGGGTATTCCAATGCTTTTTCACCAATGTATTTCACCAATATGTGCTGAAAGTGGATAAAAATCGAAGACTCTTCTGGAGACGTCCGGGAGGGTGATAAAATACTCATCTGACTGTCATCCTTCATACAGCCTAAACCAGAAGCTAGAGCTCAGTATCCCAGTTCAATTGATAATCAAATAGATCACTTTGGTATTCATCTGCAATACCCTTACAGAATGGCGGTGCGGCCTAATCGTATTGCATTTCTTTCATTGACCTCTGAGCTTCAATTTTAACCAGATTATGCCTGGCTACGTACAGTAGCTTTTCTACTGCTTGTCTAAGAGCTTCTAAAACACTTACCTAGCCTCAAAACAGCCTATTTCGGTTATGATGATAAGACATCTCAGACCTTCTTTAGCACAAGCCAGTCCAACCTCCAATTGGAAGTGTTTGACAAGCAATTCTACAGGAAGAGATCCATCAACCCTTCGAATCAATGCCAAATCGTAGCTTGTACCATAACCAGGAAAAGACCTAAGCATCCTTGATTCTTTTTTTTATTGGTCTTGTAGCTGTATTTCCTCAATAAAACATTCATTTCTTATTATTCTGCTAGCGTTCTTTTTAATTTATAGAATGCTTCATCCCCAAACTTTGGCCAATTCGCATGCACAATTTTCGATATATCACCAGTTTTTAGTTTTCTCCTGAATTTCCTGAAATCAGAGTATCATGTTTAAATTATTTTGTTTATTGAAATTCCTTTTCATTCTTATGAATTTAAAAACCATTTTGTAAATCTCTACTTTCAAGAAAACATAACCTTTTATCGCTAATCATAATAATTTTTTTCTTTTAATAAATAACTCTGGAACTATGAAGTGCACATGCTATTTGTGGTACCTCTGTTGAAAATTACGAAATCATTCATTATCAGCCTACATGTTGTTTCCGACTGAGAAGTTCATAAGCTATCAATTGTACAGTTATAATTATCTAATTAGATTTATTATTTTTTTTTCAGGTTTTTCCAATTTCTTCAGTTTTGTAGCTTGAAGAAAAGTTTTTCATGAACACAAACCGAGTATATATATATATATATATATATATATATATATATATATTGTCTTAATAATAAGTTACATGAATAATTTTCATGACAATTATGTACTCAAAAACTAAGAGAGCTTCCTCTTTTAGCGTTAAACACTAATACGAATTCACATTTAAAAAAAAATGTCGCAAATTGATAGTCAATACGGATTTCTAATGTGACCCAATGTGCCTGATATAAAGGTACTAGACCTTTGCACAATCAATTCAAACAGTTGTTATGAAAAAAGCACATGAAAGTGGATTCGGTACATATTACATCTTATTAAGAAAATAGCTTACTCTTGATTCTTTTCTAGCAGCGAAAGACAATCCTGTCTATATTTGATCACGGAAAGTGTAAAAACAATTTAATTTAACATTCTTTGGCCACATTCTTACAAAAATAGTTAATTTAATATAACCTTAACCTATATAAATATTTAAGAACCCTTATTTAATTGTTTTAGTGAGATTTATATTATTTTTAATTAGCATTTTTGATAAAGGAAAATTTTCAATATGTAGCGATTTAATAAAACAAAATTCAGATTAAAAGCAAAAAACGGTTTCATTCGAAATAAATCAAGTATGAAATTCTTTGATTTAATATTTAAAGTGTTAGTTTTGATTCAAAATAAGCAAGTTTAGACTTATTGTATATAATATATTTCAAATTTAGATCATGATGGTTTTGCTTAAGACTCTCCAGCTTTCAGTGAAATATTTTTATTTGCTTTAAAAAAACTTTTATAAGATGAAAAATACCAATGAATGGAGATATTTTAAACATAAATATATCAAAAGATATATTGATTTATTTGGCGAACATAATATTTGTTTACAGGAAGTCATGAAGTAATTTCCTTGTTAATATTTATATTCGCTGTCTATCCCCACAATCGCAAGTGAAATATTCAAATACAACCAATTTATATATCCTTCAGCTTTATCTGTAATTATATTTATTTTTTTTTATTTTTAAGGACTCTCTTTTATGTTGTTTTTTTAACTAAGAACTGCATTTCTATTTTTCGAAAGATCTTTATTAGTCTGTAAAGTAAAAATATATATCGTTCTATTTCGACATTTAAAAAAGTAGTGAGTATATACTAGGAAAGGAATTGTTGATGCATCGTATTTTGCTTTCCAAAAATATTTGAAAATGGCTCTTTAAATTCGTAGAAAGTTAAAACTTTTGATTCAAAGAGTTGTTTTTTTTTCTGAACATTCATTTTTCAAAAACTTTCTGTTCCAGACTTGGTGAATGCCTACTTCTTTATTCTTGCATTTTTTAAACTCAAGATTTCTTAGCAAGAACTGTATATGCTTTTCTCTGGATTTCTAAGCATTCAATTTATTAAATGTTGTATGTATGAACAAAACTGCAAATCCCAGTTTTCAGTCATCAAAAATGTGTGCATGTTTCTGAAATTTTTGTCATGTAATTTCGGTAAAGTTTAAATCAGAATGCTTTTAAAGGAAAACTTTTTTCACCATGCGAAATCGAAGGTAAATTTCAATATTTTTCATGATTTAATTTTAATTTTTCCGATCATTTAGTTCACTAAGTTCATGATTTTATCATATCCAAAATAATTAAACAATTTCCCTTTGAAATTTATACTTACATATGTGGCTGTGTGTGTACTAACATAAACATATAAATTTACATCATTATAGAAATTTTTGATCAAAGAACATAAAAATATTGTGATGTTACAGACTTTATTTCTTAAGTTTCACAGTTACATGTGATTATATCTTGTGAATTGTAAATGTATAGTTTTCTTGTAGAAATTTGATTTTGACCAAGGTATGTGCTAGTTATTAATAATTTAAAAGCAAAGACTGTAAAAAGTTAACTGATGAACAAACCTATCTTTAAACTTAAAGTAAAGTTTTTAATCTTTATACCTTAAATAAACAAGTCTACCTGGGTTTTATTTCTATTTATATTATACGGAAAAGAGGTTTAATAAATGTGACCTTAATATGTTTGTGACACCAGCAGGAAGATATTTGTGATAATAATATCCCACGATTTAGTGAATAATAATTGGATGTTTTGTATTTTTAGGTAAATTCGTATTCCTCAGCCTTACATTAATTCTCAAGATCCTATTGTCATCTAATAATGAATATAACATTATGAGTTTACCTTGAGAACTTACTTTACCTTCCCTTTCCAATGTTTGGATCTCTTCAAAACACACTTCTCGTTTTAATACGTAATTATGATGAAATGTGCTTGGTTCAGTTCTCTCTCTCTCTCTGTAGAGTGAAGGAACATAGTATGAACATCAGATAACACTTCTAAAATTATTAATAAACAGTAGACCCCAGACTACTACCTGCAATAGTTTTTGCCAAGATGAATACTTGGGCAGCAGATAACCTATCCAATTACTGCCAGTCATTGTAGAAAAAACTAAAGTTTTCACTTTTTCACACTTCAAAACTTAAGTAAGCCTTTCTATAAGACTCTCGATACGTAGTTATTTTATCAAAGTAGGTTCAAAAAGGGCGAATGGTTTTATTACGTATTTCAAATCTAGATATTAAATCTACATTTTAAAGTTAAAGTAAACTAAAACAATTTGTAAAAGAGTTTTTATTTTAAAATATAGATTTAGATTATCAAAATATATGAACATAAAAATGTAACTGAAAACATAAACATGAGCAGCACGGGTTGCGCAGCTAAATAGTTGGAAAAATGCATACCCATGGAAATCTCGGGATGCGCAGCGAGATGGTTAATAGAATGTTGGCTATAGAGTATCTATTCCCTAATCTTCAAGTCCAGACCAGACCCCTTCAATAAATGTACAACAGATGCATCTCTTCTAACTATATCCGCTAGTTTCTCACGATCACTTCAATGCGTGACTCCATGGTGTAGAATCAAACTTTTGAATTTTCACGACCTGATTATGTGCAAACTACTTTCCCTGTTTAAAACAACCTTTTATCAAAAGGAAAGCAACTAATTATCCTGTCCAAAACTTAAACTTGGCAACTAGAACATTCAATAGAGAACTAAGATATTTACCAACACTTGCACCTATCACTGCTGCTCTTAAGGTGACTGCCTACCTTCGGACCCGACTTTTTTATAAGAACAAATTTTTGAAACCAATTGAGTGTTTTTAGGAAGAAAAATAAAAAAAAAATATGTAAGTACATAAAATTTTTTAAATAGATATTGTATTTTTAGAAAAATTAGTTGTTTTCTAGGAAATTTTACCAAATTTTTACTAAAACGGGTAACACTGTATAAAAATTTCCAATACAGTAATCATAATTTTATTTATACACAACATACATATTATGGTGCTCTTCAAAATGAACCAAAATCTAAGAGAAATATTAAAATACAAAAAATTTACAGACAATTATACATAATAATATGAAAATTTTGATAATTTTTAAGTTTTTTCCATATAAAAACTACCCTAAATGAAAAAAAAAATATTTAACCTACAACAAAACTTATGGTCCGCTTTATGAAAAATAGTATAATAAACATTCCCATAAAATTTCAAAACGTTATTTGGTTTGGTTCTTAAGATATCATGTATCTGGTAAAGCGTTTCTTTCGAAAACATAATTTTGAGAAAATCTCATTTTAAGTTTTATCTTACTTCCCTTTTGCATAGAGTAGTGTTTTTTAAAAATCACTATAAATTTATCTCTATTTTGCGTAAAGAAAAAAGAAACTGTTTTGGAAAGAAAATGTTCAAATTATAAGATTTTGAAATTTAAAAAAAAAATGGCTAACGACATTTTCAAGGTAGGCAATCACCTTAACTCAAGTGTATTTTCAATATCTGGCGTCCTTAAGGGGGAGGGGGACAGAAGTAAATGTTCGTGTGACAAAAAGATTAATAAATATTTTTTCTCCACAGTACGAATCATCTACGTAAAGAGAGGTATCTAGAATTTCTACACCTTTAGGCCTATCATCTCGATATTGTCTAATGTGCTTCCTAATCGTTGCACCTCGTAATATAAATGGAAATGTCTGACAACGAAAAGCAGACAAGTCATTCGTATAATTCCGAAGTTTCCATTCTCTCATGTCATACGCATTACTTCCGTATTATTGGGGATACAACTGTATAACACCGCTGTTGAAACAGCGCCATCTATTTCCTAAGCGAAATATTTTAGTGATACTGAAAACTTTCTTACATTATTCCGAGTTTTCTTTTAATTGACAATTCCTAAGGAAAATGACATAATAATAATAATGAAGAAATATTTTAATAAGTTCTAGATTAATTAGTTACGATAGTACATTCTCGGATATTTTTGCAATGGTAAAATCATTAACAAATTAGTTTGAAAATTGAATGTTATTTTTGATGTCTCGTTATTTCCCTCAAATTAATTTTTTTTATTATTATTTTTTGCTGCAGATCTCTCTTTATCATACCATGGTATAATGCTTTTTTTTCAATTATTTGAATAAATGCATTTTCTTTTAATTTTCCTCCCTTTGCTATTTGTTTTATCGAGTATCTTAGGAATTGTTTGTCAACTTGGTATTTCTCTGATTAAATAAAGCATCTAATAAGATAAACATATGCTTACATTTCACGTTAGGGAATGTTCACGCGAATTTCATTATTTAAAGACAGAATTAAATAAGAAACAAAAAAAAATATATCTTTTTCTCTTAGATTTACATAATCATAAAATCTCTTGAACATCTATTTGATCAATTACTTTTATTTTATTTAAGAAAAATTAAGTACTCAAGAAAACAGGTATTAGAAATGAAAGAAGATACATAACTGAACATATTATTTTCAATATAAAAAAGTATTTTCTTCTTTTTCTTTACAGATATAAAATGAAATACAATTCTGATGTAAAAAATTCCTGTCCATTAAATAATGTTCTTTTCTTCCCATAAATGGAATGAGAAGTTTTTAATTTCTATAAATCAATGTTAAAGAAACATTTTTTTAAATTTAAAAGGAAAATAAATGTTAATTAAAATTTAAAAGGTTTGTTTAATTTCTGCGATAAGCTTCTCAACAGTCAGGTTGATTGCAGAATCAAAGAGCTCAAATAGACATTTTACTATAAATAAGTATTTTCTTGAATGTAAAAAAATCATCAAACATTTTTTTTTCCTTCAAAGGGAAAGAATTTTATATAAATTATAAATTTGATTAGTTAAAAAAATAAAAAAATTATTCTGATAGGAAACTTGAAAAAAGTATAACACTACCCAGACTTGTATCTCAATATTAAATTTTCCATTCTAATCGCACACAAGATAGCGAATCCTGAGTCAGTTCACTATCCATTCTCAGCCAATAGGAAAGCATATTCCCAACCACGACATGGGCACATGTTCTCCCATTTTAAGAGGCTTTGCCATTTAGATTCAATTCCACCGTTTTACAAGTTCCTCAACATCCAATCAGAAGGCTCGCTTTCACATCAAGGACATGCCACTCATTCAGGTCCATTGAAAAACTCTCTGATACGGGATAGAGGATCACGAACTAATCCATGTTTCCAATGAAGTTCTAAATATAAATTGTATAATAAGCAAACAAAAGCAAACCAGCTTTTATTTGCTAAATTTAATAAATTAATATCAGCAAGATTAAGAAAAAAAGTTTCAAATAAAATATTTGGGTACAGTTAAAAATTGCCAAAACTTAAATATTTACAATATTTTGCACACAATAATAATTATTCAGTAATGTCTGAACAAACATAAAAGGTTCTTTTTGTAATGACGTTACTACATATAACGTCTGAAAGAGCAATTGAATGTAAATTTTGAATTGGTTACACTTTAGTAACAATGAGAGAGAGAATTTCATTAGCTCTCGTGGGAAGTGTTACTGAAATTTTGTTGGTGTAGTATCAGCTGTAAAAAACACTTTCATTTCAACGGAAATGAAAAATTTCAGGCAATATGATGAATACCAATTAAGCAAAAAAATAAATAGGCATAGCCTGTAAAGGATATTTACATAGCAAATGTGATGTGAAGTACCAGCAAACATACACAAAAAAATAATTATATTTCCAATTTTTAATTAAAACATATTATATACAGTCTACTGGTATATCTAGCTAGCCAGTGTAACTAACTAATTATCTAGTTTTTAACGAAAACTAATTTCGTCTACATAAGATCATCATTATTATACTATAATTAATATTTAACTTTTTCATTAATAAGATAAAAATCATTTGTTCTAATTCAATTCTTGGGCTGTTATAAATTAATGGTATTAAATATAATGTTCAACTACTGGTAATTTTATAGTTAAAACTGATTAAATTATTATTTAAAAACCTTATGGAGATACCAAAATCAAAGAAATGCTAAATGAAGGAATAGAACTGTTCAAAAAGAAAAATTTTGTAAAGAATTTTTTCAAAAAGTAAGGCTGGGTGAGACTTGACAATTTTTCTCTCTATTTCCGCATAGTTCAATAAAATTTAAAATTTCATCCATGAATTTTGGAAGAAATGTATGGTCATCATTTCTAGCATCTGAACTAGGTACTTTAAAGTTCTAGTTGAACTATATATTGCCCCTGCTAAAAAAAATTAACTGATAGCTGTGTTTTGTAAATCAAGGTTAATACCTGCATGTGTGTGTGTGTGGTACGATAAAGGTATAGTAAGTAAACATAGTAAGATGTAGTTATTTTTAAAAAGACATTTGCATTTACAGGCTTTTTGTATGAAAAGATAATATTTAATTATTTAATTATTGCTGAACTTCATATATTCTCAAAAAAAATTCTAATATATACATTTTACTTCCTTATAAATGTGAACGTAATCTTCATTTAATTCTTATATGTATATTAACTCTAAGTTTATATTTATTATATAAATATAAGAAATTATCCAGATACCATATTATTATACAAAATATTCCTGCACATATGTGAGTGTGAATGAATTGCTTATTAATGTTCTATTGTATTGTACTGAAATAGGGCACAAAAATTTAAAAATAAATCTTCTCATGTGCGTTGGTTTGAGTGATTGATTGGGTTGTGTATAGTGCGTACATATAGGTAACGAAGCTACACAGTTTTCTATCTTTAATCAGGTTTTAACTCAAGTTGCACAATTTTAATTTAAAAAAGTTATCAGTTACGGCACTTCGTTGATCACTAAAATAATATTTTTAATAGAGTTTGAAATCAGTTTGTTTAAAATCTAAAGAATTAGTTCTTAAGGTATCCGACTACGTTCAGAACAATGATTTTAAAAAAGCGCATAAATGGATAATTTTCATGATATTTAGTGTCATTTAGATTAGAATACACGTATCAAATTGTTTTAAGGACATTTTGACAAAAAAAATTATTTAAATACAATATTTCGGCAAAAAATTAACTTAGAATACCCTTTTTCCAAAATGTTCTCTTGTGAAAAATGCTTCTATTATAATAATATTTTGCCTGTATATAGCTTACCTCTGTACAGAGGCTCAATTATGATTTTTGAGAAATTCACATTATTTTTAGAGTTACCACCAATTGAAAAAATTATCGGCGTTTTTTTCTTAAAATTTCTTCCCTCTGTTGTCGTGAAACATGGATAAACCCACTTCTAAATTATATATTTCAAAAATTCTAGTTGAGCATATGTACAGACGTCTGAGTTATATACAGGCAAAATATTATCTTAATAGAAGCATTTTTCACAAAAGGAGAATATTTTGAAAATTGGTCATTCTATATTCAATTTTTGTCAAAATAGTGTTTCTAAATAATTTTTTATTGTAATACAATTCTTAAAACAATTTTATATACATTTTCTAATCTAAGTGACACTAAATATCATAAATATTATCCATTTACCCGCTTTTGCAAAATCACGGTTCTGAACATAGTCGGATACCTTAATGATTGAGGAATTAAATTTATCGAATTGGCGCGCAATTTTAAATATTTAATTAAGGCTTTTAAATTTCTTAGTACTAACCTCTAATCAAAAATGAATTTTACATAATTTATATAGTATAAAATGTAGAGGTGGGCCCCTGATTGACACTTAGCATAATTTACTGGCCATGGTAACAGAGTGATCATGTTCACGAGCTCTTGACCGTCATTGTTTCGTCTAATCGTAGGGTCGAATCATGGTGCCACTGAAGATTCTTCTTGTAGCGGAGGAACTAAAGCACATTGAATTTGAAAATATTCCTCATTTTGGCGTGTTGCTGAAGTTTTGAAAGTGAGATTGCAGAACTCAAACGTCGTCCTCATAATTTGATTGGAATTTCATATATAGTTTTTATTTTGACATTATTTATAAATAAATGTTTTAATCATTTTAAAAACTCATAACTTCATTCCTTTTATTACTAATATTGTTTTGCAGATGAGTCCGTTCTCTTTTAATAGGTGAGAAATAAAGGATTAAATTATAAGAAATAATAAATATTTCTCATAAAATTTTATGCAAGTTTAATTTTTCAAATTAATAAAACTTAATTGAAATTCGGATAATCTCAATTACGACAGGAAGTTAATAATACTCAGAATTATACTCGATGCATAAAAGCTCATTAATCTCATTAAACAAGGAATGTCTTTCCTTAGAGTTTAATTTTCGAAAGGAATGTTGTTCGGGAGATGATATCGCTCTTTCGAAACCTCTGAGTTCGCGTTCTAATAATTTCTTCTATAAGGAACTGCGAAAATAGACCGAAAAATATCCCCATAAAGTTAGAAGTTACCCCAACATAAACATTATTGGTTCAAACTTACTTTAATGAGGATACCAAAATCTATGTCGATGTATTCAGTGAATGATGCTAAACTTTTACTCATTTGGAAAATGCAGCAAGGAATTGATTTTGAAAAGTCAACTATAATTTCACATGTGGGCTTAAGTAACAGAAAAAAATTTTCCACTAAGAAAATATATACCAAACCACAACTGGCTTAAGTTATTTATACCCTACTCTATGATAAAATAAATCAATGTGGGAGTACCTGCTGTCCTCGCACAGAATTTGGATTTATAAATATATCAGTGATGTACGTTTAAGAAAACACGCGATATCTAACCTCTCTCTCTCTCAACAATTATTAAATTGATAAGTAAATTAATTGTTAAAATTTGTACATCAACTGATATAATTTGACCATCACAAAAGAAACGTTCTGATATACCTTTTTTATTTCTAAATAAAATAAATTTTGTATTTTGTTGAAGTAGATTTATTAATACTGAATAACTTCTATATTGTAAGCTCGAAAAGGTTCAAATCAATTTTCTTATTATATTTACTGTGTCGGGGGCTTTATATAGTTTGAGATATAGATATACACTTATAAAATACTCTTTATTAAATTACCAAAATCGTATGCAAATGAATTTCTAACATTTAATTGAAAACTTTACTACGCAGGAAGTTAACAAAAACACAATTCAAAGTAACAATGTTCATTATCTACTTAATTTTCTGTGGCCGCGGTAGCCAAGTGGCATAGGTATCGGATTGTGGTTTGCCTTCTCACGAGTTTGAGCCCAGTACCACTAAAGACCCGCCGTGTAGGGCAGCGATGCACGTTAAATCTGTCGAGAGCTGAAACATCCACCCGTTGGTGTGATAGGAGAGGGGGGTGCCAGCTCAGGTGTCGTCCACGTTACTTGACCATGGTTCAAAATTACGTGGTTTGTTGCCAAAAGCCCTCATGTAGCTGAACCGTGCGACGTTAATATTCAATCAATCTACATAATTTTCTTGTATTGCTTTAGTGTTAAAGATTTTCAAATAAAAAGTATATTGATATGTAAGAAACTCTCTTATGTCTAAATATGTATTTCATATTACCATTTAAGCAGATATATTTATATACTGCTTTTAGTTTATATTTTAAAAAATAAATATTGCTGATTTATGCCCACAATATGAACATGAAAATTTTAATTCATAACACGGTGTTCATTAACAGAACACTGAACTTAATAAACACATTTGTTTTAATCTTGTCATTATTTAATAAAATACATTTGTATGCTCTAAAATTTTATCCATAATTTTTCGTTGATGTTAAGAATTCAATCCTCAAAAATGTTACTGAAATTTATATGTCAAAGTAACACTTTTTACCAAAGATTTCTACGACCTTTGGTCATAAAACTGGGGAGAGAGAAATACTTGTTAAGTATCACAGAAAACTAAAGTGACAATTTTAGTTGACCGAAACAATGATAGATGATAGTTTACAGAGAAAATTTTGATTTTATAACAATCACATATAGAACAAATTCCGAACATACAATGAGTGTTCATGTATAAGTAATTTTATTTCTTTCTTTGAATAATGATAATTAATCTACAGGATCTCTTAAATAAATCAGAATGCTTTTTGAATTCAATCTGCAGCGCATATTTTAAGACACATTCAAAATATACAAACGTTATGATAAATGATGCTTCAGTGTAAGTGAAGCTCAAGATTTAAATAAAAAACATTTTTTTTTTATCAAAAGGGATGTGAAAGAGTATATTGTTGTATGTATTTAATAATTTAAATTTCAACTCATAACGAAAGGTCACAAATAGCTGCATCTCTATTAAAAAAAATGAAGAAGAATTATTCAAAGAAAAATGAGCCTTAACATTTAAAAAATACAAAGTGAAAATTGTGTAACAATAATTTTTTTTGTTACTTTTTTATAAAAAAAAAAGTGTAATCTTTGCAAAGAAAAACTGATATATTTTTTTTTTATCTCTGAAGTTACTTGCAGATATTTTGAATAAAAGAAAAATAATATTCAAACCCAAATAGCGGGTAGTTTTTAATAAGATTCAGAGAAGTGTCCAAGTGAAAAAATTTAAAGGGAATCGGAAACCTCTCTCTCTCTACTGACAAAGTTAAACTGTTTTCGATGTACCTTTTCTCAAAATCTGCTATCTGTACATGTTTGAAATTTTTCATACAATTAAAGAACACCTTTCTCATTATACTGAAATGAGCTTTTAGCTAATTTTGAATTGTTTCATAATTTATAAAATATTTTATCAAACACAGTGAAATCTGACCCATTTTTCACATATAAAAAATTCGTAAAAAATAAACTTTTGAGTTTTTTACAAAAAAAGCTCATTTTAGTAAATATTAGCTATCATTATAAATATATCATAAGAATTAACATACCTGTGAACAGTAGTTTCTCAGAAAAGGTACATCGAACATCAAAATTTACACTTTAAAATGAATTGATTTTAATATATATAGAGAGAGGCTCTCTCTCTCTCTTCTAATCGGCTAGGAAATAAAAAACTAAAAGGCTCACTTTACAATAAAAGATAAATGCTTTGGTTTATATCAGACATTCAACTTTTAAGCAAAAGTGAAGTACTTTGTTTACATTTTTCGCCATTCAAATGGTCGTGGCCCAGTTTCAACGATTATTTAAAAATAGGTTTTAATGGTTCTAATTACCCTACAGGTTAAAAAGGTACTTTTAGAAAGGTTAAAATCTATACAATTTGAAAATGTAAAAATTTCAAATTGTCAAAAAAACTAAGATTTTAGCTTTTCAACACCCCTTAACTGCACTACGAAATATGAAACAATGTTTAATTCAAATTGATATTTATTTCTTCTCCGACATCTTTACTTTTCATTTATATACATACATTTATAAACTTAAAAGATAGTAAATTCTTTACGTTTCAAATAATTGTTCGTAAATTCTTTATAATATTAGATTAATGCCAAAAATGACAACTTTCAAGACAAAGCTCAGTATATCTCTTTAGTTCAAATACATGTCTGGAATTCAGGATGATACAGAATGCTTTTTTTTCTGTTGTGTGCTTATAACGCGGAAAAAGAGTTTCGTCTTTCATCTTCATCAATATTTGTCTAGTAAAGATATTTACTGCCTTGGTGAAGGGCTGTACGTTACAGAAATCTTTGTTTATGGATTACTACTAACAGACTAATCTAGGAAATATGATATAAATTTGGTAAAAATGTTTTATTAGGGCTAGTATTAAAAGAATCATGACAATGTATGGATTAGTGTTATTTGTTGAAACTTGGATGGAAAAAGAAGCTGTATAGTGTATTCGCTTGATTTATCTCAATAATAATGATAGGCATATTAATGCGTATATTTTTAATATTAATTATAAATTTAACTATAGAAATCATTATTACCAGCTTTTATAAAGAAGTAACATGCTTAAAATTCCTAAAAAATACCTTGACTTCAGAATTTTGATTAAATTATCATGATTAAAAAATGTATATTAGTAAGACTTTGGTACTTTAATATGCATTAAGTGAAATGGTATTTGTTTTAATCTGCTGCTTCATCTTTTAAATCATTAAAAGATTATATCATTAAGTACAAAATAATTTTAATGTTAATATACAATATTTATTTTTTTTTATTCTACAAAAATATTAATAACTGTTTGCCTAATAACCGTCAAACGCGTTCTCTTAATGACGAATATCAGCAACATAAAGGTAGAATTGTCAGTAGTAACTGACAGGAAATAACAGTAATAACCGACTTAAACGCGAAAATCAATGTGGAACGACAGACAATCAATGTAGGACAACCTTGCGAAATTCGGCTCCAATAGGCTATGACAGAAGACCTACTCAAGTAGTGCCTTCACTAACAGCATTACATTAGCTTCAATGCCTCTCCTAGGTTCTAGATGACTGAAAACGAAGGCTTGGTTAAAGGAGTCCCAATTCCACTTAGTAATAACTGATGGTTGGATTCGAGAGTGGCACAAACCCCATGAAGCCATGGACCCAAATTGTCCACAAGGCCATGTGTAAAGTTTGTGGTGCCTCCATAATCATGTGGGCTGTTTTTAAATTAAATAAACTATATGTACCAGTCCAGAGGATTGAACCAATCATTGATTGGAAATACCACTGCTGCTTTGAAAAGTGGCTGCATACAACTACTTGAACTGCCGCCATTCCTATATCCAAAGAATGATGGAATTTTTATGGATGACTATTCTCCGTGCTGCCTGTTTACAATTGTTCACAATTGGTTTCAGGAACATTCTGGACTATTCCAATGATTTGGCCTCCTAGATCACCCGATATGGATAAATTTCGAACATTTATAAGGTATAATCGAAAGATCAACTAGTGCAAAATATCCTAAACCGGCAACACTTTCGTAATTATGAACGGCTATAGAGGAAGTCAAGGAACTTCCATTGACTGTTGCTACAATACCTCGTCAAGTTGCTGCACCGCTGAGCAAAATGAGGTCCAACGCAACATTAGGAGTTACCCTATGACTTTTGTCACATCTGTATAATCTATTATCTAGACGTGTTTCAGCTGATCACAATAACAATGATGGTTTCCACTTCCCTTTAGAACATAATTTTCAATACAAATGAAATCTAAATTATTACTACTGCAGAAAGAAATTGTTACTACTATAGAATTCCTTATATTTCAAATGATCTCATAAAATAAAAAGTATTAGCATTTATCCTAATTTATAACTTAAATATGTTGCGTTCAATTCTTATTTCTTGCATTATTACCTTTTTTATAAGTAAATAGCTATTTTTAATTTTCAACTTAATGTAAGTTATAGATCTAAATTGTTTCGTTGTAGACTTTATTTTTTTCTAATTTTGGGAGAACTATTTAAGTTTTCTCGATTAAATATTATTTTTGAGAATTACATTTTAGTGGCTTCCATAAATAATGTGTCTGGGTATAAAATCGTATAAATGTGTTAAAATTGCCTTACTATTTCTAAATATTGTTGGTAAAATTGAATTTCCCAGAGTTCTAAAAATGGGAGATTGCTGTCGAATAATTTTATTACCTACCACATTGAACTGATTTATGGAACAAGTACACAACTTAAATAATGGCACAATCCTGCAGTAAGTGTAGATACTTGTACTTAAATTTGTTACGTAATATTATATATATGAAGATGTGCGTGTTTATATAATCATCATTTACTATTTATCATTCATATGTTCTTTATTAGTATATAATGGCAATAAATATCATTAAGCTTTTCTGTAATGTTAGACGTCTTGCCAAATAAATTTCTTGTATTTAAATATCATGCGTGTTAGTAAAATGTTGTTATTTTAAAAGCCCTTTGTTCAATAAAAAATAAGAACTCACCCATGCAAAGCCGGGATTGATTTTAAATAAAATATTTTATTTCATATTATACTAATGATTTTCGTTGAAAAATAGCATATTGCTAAGTTCTACAAAATGATTTTATTGGAAGGATTTAAGTACGTATAAAATTCCATCTCTAGTGGTTTGTAAAAAAATAAGGAAAAAAAGAATAGAATAGGTAATATTGAAGAATATATAAGAAGGTAGTTATAAATATATTTTTATTTTTATTCTTTCCATTTTATTATTTTTATATTCTATCTAATTTATCACATATCTTTTGGTTTTCATTTTAAGATTATAAACTATAATAAAGATAATATTATAACAAGTGTGTTAAATCACGTTAACAATCGAATCCCTCTTTACATAAATAAACTTTGAACTATAAAAAAAAATATTTTTTTGTGTTACTGGATTCTTCTTAACTATCACTGCAATAGCTGGCGTAATTAAATCTTGGTTGATTTCATGGTAGGAATAATGCAGTAGGGAATATATAATAAAAGGCTTGCTTACATTGCCAGCATTGTATTACTATTATCGGCATTCTTGATTTTTTAATTTGTATATATTTTATCCTGAGTGTTGACGATAGATATAGTTTTACATTGGACTTTGTAAATTGGCAACGCATATTATTGTTTTGTTCAAAATTGTATGGCGTCGTTCATATAAGTGTCTGATATTTAAGTATTAAATGCATTAATAATCATTATTATTTATTTAAAAGTTCCATATTTAAATAAATCATATATGTGTGTGCGTACGCGCGCATGCCTAGCATTTCAATGTCAAAAATGTAGTTTAATTTTAATATACCAACAAAAATTGATTACATTCAATTGCAGACTTTAAAAAAACGAAATAAAATATTTAATAAAATACTCATATAAATTACAATAAGCTATGACGATGAATGTTTTTTGTTATTATATGTTCCTTGTAACAATATGTTACAAAAACTATTAAGATCTAATACCATTGGTTACCAGTTTTATGATTCTAAAAATCCTAATGAATAAATGGTAATAGCAATCCTTAATACAGCTAGTTAAGGATTTATTAATATGTCAAAACCATAATTTTGATATATATTGGAAGATTAAAATAAATTCATTCGTAAGAGTTTTTAGTTATTTCTTTCCTCACTTAAAAATCGTAGAGTTACATTCTCATACAAACTTAGAGAGATAATTCCTCTAAAACATCTGGAAGAAATATTACTGAAGTGTGTAATGGTTGTCGTGTTTATTGCGTAAATGTTGTTTGTATCAGTTGCAATGCGTGCTTAGCAAAATGAGTGATGTAGCAAATATTTTTATTTTAAGAATTGCTGCAAAATAACAAGGCTCCTTACGTGTACGTTTTTCAATATAGTTTTTTTTATACAAGTATAATTTTGTGTAGTTATTACATCAAAGTAAATGACTCAATTCTTATTTTTTTTTTTATTTTTGAAGCATTTTATTATAGGTATTCATTACCTAAAAATTTTGATAGTAAATTCTCTTCATATTCAATGAGAAAATCTCCTCAGAAAATTAGAATTTTCTATCTGGTTTTCTTTCAATATTTGTCCCATTTTCGAATTAGCATTTCATTAAATACGTTTTCAGATCTTTCAGCTGAAGGAAATAAATGCATAATAAACAGATGGAAAAAGATTTTCATTTTGATAATATGCAAATGAATTTGAAATACTTTATTCAAAACAATATCACTGGATATTGAATTTCTTTAGAAGTTAATATGAACCAAGGACTTTGTTTGTTATTCTTGTCAGACTTTCGGTACCAAAAACAGAAGAAATCAAATAAAAGATGAAAGGTTTCGTTGCTCCATCAGAGTAGCGAAGATGAAAGAAATATATTATCTATTTATAGTCGGCGAATGGCATTCGTATTTGAAATTTTCATCTGACTTATTGAAATGATAGTTTTGTGAAAAGAATTTCAATTCGATTCCTGTTCAAAGCAAAATACGAAAGCATCATTTTTATACATTCAGAAATATTTTTCTTAAGGGAAGAAAACCAGCAGCAATGCTTTGTTAATCATTGCAAGATTCAAGATCTACAGAATTTTAACATTTTCTGGAATTTGTTTCTAATAGCTTCGAAGATCGGCATGAGAATAAATGAATGTTAAAAATTAAAATATTCTATATAAATTGAGCTAACTTTTAAGTCTTCTCTTGGAATCAAGTTCAGTTAAGAACAGTGAAAATCTAAGACCAAAACAATCTTTCTCATTAAGGTATCCGACTACGTTCGGAACCGTGATTTTGCAAAAGCGTATAAATGGATAATATTTATGATATTTAGTGTCACTTAGATTATAAAATGTATATAAAATTGTTTTAAGAATAGTAGTATAATAAAAAATCATTTAAGTACACTATTCTGACAAAAAATGAACATAGAATGACCCATTTTCAAAAAATTCTCCTTTTGTGAAAAATGCTTCTATTATAATAATATTTTGTCTGTATATAGCTCAGACCTCTGTACAGAGGCTCAACTAGAATTTTTGAAATATATAACTTAGAAGTGGGTTTATCCATGTTTTAAGACTACAGAGGGGAGAAATTCTAAGAAAAAAAACGCCGATAATTTTTTCAATTGGTTGTAACTCTAAAAATAACGTGAATTTTTCAAAAGTCATAGTTGAGCCTCTGTACAGAGGTCTGAGCTATATACAGGCAAAATATTATTATAATAGAAGCATTTTTCACAAAAATAGAACATTTTGAAAAAAGATAATTCTAAGTTATTTTTTGCCGAAATATTGTATTTAAATATTTTTTTGTCAAAATGCCCTTAAAACAATTTTATACATGTATTCTAATCTAAGTGACACTAGATATCATGAAAATTATCCATTTATGCACATTTTTAAACTCACGGTTCCGAACGCAGTCGGATACCTTAAATCATGATTTAGATTTAGAATACCCATTTTCAATAATTCTTTTGTGTACAACGAAATTAATTTTTATGAAATCAATCCTATTTAATAATTTTAAACTCTTAACTGCCACCGGTGTATGTATCCGTCTCGCTGAGCCGGTGCATCGAGTTTCCCAGGAGTATAGATACGTCTTTCCAAAATACTATTCTTTTTTTCACGCTACTATTAGTAAAATTATTCTAAAGGATTTGGAGTGCAATAATGTGACCTTGACAGTGTTTGGAAAGGATTTACTTACAACAGAGAAAAATTCGCTCATTTGTGCCTTTTCTTTTACCTCACCTCACCCCCAATACACCACATACTCACGCCTATGTGAAAAATAATGGCACTGGGGAGAGCATTGGGTTAAATTTAATTGGCAGTTAAGGAATTGAGAAAAGCATAGCTCTCCCAAAGTAATGATGACAAAAATTTTATGATTTAATTATTCATGAAACAATTGAACATAAATTGCATTATTGTTTCGTGTAAAATTATATAATCCAATAGGGGAGACCGGGGCAAGATGAAGGGTGGGGCAAGATAACGAATGTCTTAATTTTTCCGTTTTCCGCTAGATAACAGGATCAACCGAACACTATTGGTTCTCCTATTGGCCGTTTGTTAAAAAATAGTACAAAGAAGCTGAAAATGCCATTTTTGTGTTAGTTGTGAAGCTTTGATTGTTTACAGCTGCCCCCATATAACTTTTACGCATGTGTAAATAAGCTCTGCTAGAGATACAGGCAAGATATACCATTTATGTTTAATATTTATGAGTAACTTAGTTTAAATACTACATATTACCACGAATAAACGTTAACTAATCGACTTCCTTCATGGAAATGGAAACGAATATTTTTAAACAGGCTGTCCGGGGTAAGATGACGAGCTCTCATCTTGCCCTGTGTTTCGGAATTTATTAAACTAACTATGTTGTCTATTCTATTAAATTCTATTAAATCCTGTAACACTAATTTGTCTGTGTTTTTGTCAGCTCGACCTTGCTCTTCTCTCTCTTCTGAGACTAAGGGGTGCATCGAATCGGGGAACGTGCCGTTCGAAAGGGGGCAACCAGAGGAAGGTATCTTTGCCATCCACTAAAAACTTAATGGTCACTCATCCAGGACAAACTATCATAGACAAAAATATTGGTGAGCAATTGAGCACCGCTTACTTCAGAGCAACTACAGTTGGATACGTCATTAAAGGGTTTTAAAAATGTGCGATTGAGACTCATAATCCTCTTGTGTTTCGCAAACATGACTTTGCTGTTTCAAAATCTACTGGCCATGATGTTGCTGGCGATGAAATTGAGAATAATAGTGCTAATCCTCAGACCCTGGTAGTAGAAAACCAATATATAAATCCTCCAGAAGAACCAGAACTTAGGGCAAATGCTGATTACGATGCACTAAAGAAGCCTTTTAGTGTTTTTTTTATTTCAAACCATTGCCTAAAGCAACACAATGTGAGAAAAAAAAAAGCAAAAAAGGGAGCTCAAGCATTCTTACAAGCACACCCATCAAAGAAATGTTAGAACAAAGGGAAAAACAGAACAGGAGTAGAAATGGAGTAAAAACACTCAAACTAAGTTCCTGTAGGCCTCTATAAAATAGAAGTCTATAAAATCCAAGCTAAACAGTTCAGTTGCATCAACTTCAAAGGATGGTGTTATAAAATGTCCTGCTTGGGAAGAGGAATATTGTAACCATCTAACAGAAGAATGGATTCAGTGCTGTGATTGCCAAGAGCGGTGGCATGAGGAATGTTCCAATTATGAAAACAGCATTTTTATTTGTGACTATTGTTAGCTGTACAACAAAACACTTCAACATTACGTTACAATGCATTATGCTTAGTTTGATATTTTGTAAGATGTAAAAACACAGTTATCATTTGTTAAGCCATGTAACATATTCAAAAGATAAAATCTCTTCAACCTTTCTCAGTGCTGTCATCTTGCCCCAGTACTGGAGCAAGATGACAATTTGTTAACATAGTCATCTTGCCCCGGTCTCCCCTATATATTTTAAAACATGATTGGCGTTAAAATTATTTATTTAAAAGGAAAGAAATGATATCCTATTTTTTGTAAATATTTTAATACACTATTTACATTGAACTGTAATAGTGAATCAAATATACTCTCCCCATATTAGTTTATCCCTACACAATGCTTCCTAAAATTAAAAGAATTATTCATTCATAAGGAAAATCACAGAAAATTATTAGAAAAAAATATTTTTTGTGTCTAGAAAATAACAGTCATGTCATGTTATTCTTGTCATTCAATGCAATGAGAATGCTTTTACAAGTACATAAAAATGAATAATTAAACTCTGATTTTTTTTATATAAATATATAAATTTGAATTAAAATGCTCGTTTAATTTATAGAATGCTCTCATTCAAAGAGCTTACTTATAATCTAATCCCGATAAATTTAAAACCTTTTAAGCAATATTCAAGTTTTTTAAAATTTCAAATTTTAAAAGAATGGTTGAGAAAGAACAATAATGTTTTTGCTGTAAGTTATAAGACTAGAATTGGCAAATTTAAATATTGATAAATAAAAAAGTTTTGATAAGTCAGGTGAACAAGAGCAAACTGAAATTCAACAAAACATTTTAAAAAATCATTTATATTCTAAATATATTCTAAAATCCCAATCATAACAGAAATGCATGCTTAATATCATCGACTTTCATGAATTATCATTCATGTTTAAACTAATACATATTTTGCAAAAAAGCATTTATTTTGTAAATATATCATTCGCATTCAGCAGATATTTGACCAAGAATCATTGGTTGCAAGAACTTCGAGTATTTTGCATATTTTGTCTGTTATCGCAGTTTTGTTTACAGTCAGAAATTTTCAATCCCTGAATTCTTTGCATAAATGTATATTGTTGAAATTCCTGCCTGAAATTACACCATTCTGATTCGTGCATATTTAAATATTTTTTATAAACCTAACAAACATATGAGAAAGGTATTGTAAAAGACTTCAATTCCAACATATCAAGCAAAACAAGGAAGTTGTTCTTCAATAATAAAGAACAAACAATATGTATACAAGAATTTTCAACGTGACAAGCATTAGAGCAGATTTTATCGCAATTTCAACTTCTACAGAAAATTTTTTATTACTTCAGGAGTCCAATTCAAAGTACTCGAATGAGAAAAAACGTAGAAGATATTAGGAACAATTCAGTGAACTAGAATTCTGAAAGAATAAAAGCTACAAAAAAAGGTATCTCCGTCTACCATTTGCATATTATAAATATACATGAGATGATTGCCTTATTACTGCCGAGAAAATAAACCAATGCTTATATCGCGAATTGTATGCTTTGCAACATCTTTGGCCACGCTTGTAATAAACAAATTTAGTTGTTTAATGCTTATATTCATGAAGTTTCTTAATCAATTTTAATGTAAATATTTCTTTATCATTTAATAAGATGCTGTTAATTCTATAAGTTCCTTTTTTTGGCATGTAATTTCTACTTTTTAAAATAACATTCCATCCATTGTAATTTGTATTAGTGTAATTGTGTTTCAATACATCAATATAAAACAATTGAATATATTTAAACACTTGTACAATATTGTTAAATATGTAGTAAAACACTTTTTAATGTTTGCATTTGTTAAATGTGATGTGCAGAGTGTTAAATTTTCTTTTATTTACTATAAATCTCTTTGTTCTGTGTTGTTTTGTAATGTGTATTTGCATAAACAAAAATCTATTATAAATAATTATATTTATGTTTAAGATTAAATTTTTATACCTTATTAATTCGTAATCCAGATTATTTTCGTTCTAGAGAGATGTCGCTGACAGACAATACAAACAAATTTTGCTTCATATCAATATAATTGAAATGCTTTTGAAAAAAATGTAAAATTAAATTTGCTAAAAAGTTCCTTTTAACTTTGATTAATACATTAAGTCCTTATTACTTCCAAAATAAATTTTTCCTGTTAATTCAAAGATCTTTACGCAAACTTCTCTAATAAAATATATTAATTTATTTTGTTTTAAATAACTTTCTTGGTACATATATTTCAGATTTCTATAAAATTTGTCTAGTTCTTCCTAAAATCTAAGGATTTTAATCGTGTCAGTAAACAATGATTAATTGTGTGTGTGTTCTTGATCATTCAAACTATGAAAAAATGTACTTCGTTGGAAAAAAAGCCTTAAAATTTATGAAATTTATGGAAATGTTAATTAATTTACAATACATTTCAATACACGAGGTAGAATTCAAAAGTTCCCGGACTGAGACTGTAACGTGAAGATTTTTTGCAGTAGAATGATTTTGATTTTTTTTGTTTTGCTGCATCCTTCCCCTTTTCTAAAAGTGGTTTGTTCCAAATCCTGGGGTCGGTGGCTCACCACAGTGTCGTATTTTTTAAGCAGATGCATTTAGTTTTCGGCGATTAAAAGAAATAGCGTTAGTTGAGCAAAGAATGAATATCAAATTTTGTGTTTGCTTCGGAAAAACGCTACGGAGACTTACGAAATGTTTATTTATGTGTAGAATATATTTCAATATATGAGGGAGAATTCAAGTTTCCGCACTAAGAAAGTAACGTGAAGATTTTTTTGCAGTAAAGTGATTATGATAACGTTTTTGTGTTACTGCATCCTTCCCCTTTTTTAAAGGTGGCTTGTCCCAAATCACGGGGTCGGTGGCTTTCCCGCCACAGTGTCCTATTTTATAAACGGATACATTTAGTTTCCAGGGATTAAAAGAAATAGCGTTAGTTGAGCAAAGAATGAATATCAAATTTTGTGCTTGCTTCGGAAAAAATCTACGGAGACTTACGAAATGTTGAAATATGTGTACGGCAATGAATCATTATTGAGAATTCAAGCTTTTGGATCGACGTTTCAGAGAAGACAGGGAAAGTGTCGAAAACGACGGACGCTCTGGATGGCCGCTGACCTCCCACACCGCTAAAAACATTGAAAAGGTTTCTGCAGCGGCACATAAGAAGTGACTTTAAACAATAGTGCAAATTGTAAAATCAATTGGGATATCCAAGGTCACATGTCAAGGATACTGGCTAAGAATCTTAACATGCATAGGGTGTGTCAACACATTGTTCCTCGTATGTTAAATGAAGACCAAAAGGCAATTCGAATGGAAATGACGAGAGATATAATCTGAGCTATTGACAAAGATCCTTCCCTGCTTCGTAGAATTGTTACTCGTGACGAGAAAATTCAAGAAGAGAATGAAAATTGTTACCTACAACAACCTATTTCCTAAGCTTGATGGGTCGTCAATTTCAATCTACAGGTGAAATTAAGGCTACACAGTGTCTATTTTCAAAAAAAAAATTGAGACAGTAACAGTAAAAATAATTTATGTTTTATATTCAAATTATATTAAGTTGCTTCTGAAAGTAAACTGTTAGTTTGACCAGCCATTGTTTTGCAACTTAGAAAAATTATGAACTTTAAAAGTTTTTTAAGCTATTATAAAATACTCACTTTTTTTAAAAATTTTTAGTCATTCTATGTTGTTTCGTTCCCAATAATCTAAGAAACATAAAGTTAGTATGGATTTGAAAATCTATTCCCTTGTTGATTTTTAATAATTATTTTTCTAGAAAAACCGGGAAAAAACACTAATTTTTTTAAAATAGTAAATTTATCATTTTTTTAAAAGAAAATAACTTGAGATCTCAGTTCTAAGTCCATACTAAATTTTATGGAACATACGTTTCAAATATGGCATAATACACTCAATATAAAAATGCTAAAAATTGGGGAAAAGTATTACAAATATTATATAAGATAAGATGAAATTTGCATAGAGCAAATTTATTATTGAAAATTCGAATTGTCTTTCTATAATATTTTTATTATTATTCAAAAGGACATTTTTTCTATCATTAATCAAGAAATATTTTGTATAGTATGTAAGCCGGTAAGGTTGACGCATTTTAAACCTTTAACTAGTTTACCGTAATTTTGCGTATAAAATAAGATAGCCTACTATACTTTTGAGCTCTATATGCTGTTGTTCTTTTAAATGTTCCATTAAAAATGACAAGTTATTTTTTAGATTCAAGAAAAATTATTATTTAGCAGTTTTTTTTTTAATAAGACTTTGCAAGAATGGAAATTTATTAAGCCCAAACATATATTTAAGTATACTATACACACAGGATTGTTTTGTATGTTGTTATCAAAAGTGTAAGTTTAAAATAGCTGTTATGATTAAATTGTTTTCTTCAGTAAATATAATGATAAATATTTATCCAAAATGATGTGTACTTTAAAAATCATTTCAAAAACTACCGTATTTACTCGAATCTAATTTGCCATCGATTCTAAGCCACACTCCAAATTATCTACACATTTTTAAGAAAAAAATGTCGTGATCCATTCTAAGCCGCACCCTTAAATCTCTACACGCTTTGAGAGGAAATATTATCAACCATTCTAAGACACATCCCCAAATCTCTACACGTTTTTGAGAAAAAAATGAAAAATTGTGTAAAAGGTTCATCAAAATCCGATACATAAGATTTTGTTTTTTAATTTAATGAGAAATAATAATTTCATGATTTATTTATTTTGGCAGTATTAAAAGATTTCAAATACATACTTGAACCTATAATTACTCTAAACGTCAGTATCATGTTTGGAAATAACTCGTCTCTCCCAATATCACAGATGACTTCGGAATTGCTGCCGACGTCGACATTTTCCCACATGGTGTCGTCTTTCGTGCCGTCCAATGCATTTGTTAAGCAACATTCTTGCAAAAATATGTAATATAGAAGAATGTAAAAGAATTATTAAGGACTATTGATTATTTACAAGCAAAATTATATCATTCTGTTTACGCCATTAACGTATATTTGTTTCATCCGTGTCACATTTTCAGTGGC
>BMAV01000553.1:237418-263390 GCA_019973955.1 Trichonephila inaurata madagascariensis | reverse complement strand
ATAAATACATTCCTATATGAAAAAGGCATTAATCACCCTGAATTAGAGAAAGACAAATGGTTGCAAGAATTTCACTCATGGTAGTTATCACAGCAAAATTAAATGAGCTGAATCTAAAACTGCAAGGAAAGGGAAACCCAGGCCTATGTTTTGGTAGAAGAATTGGTTTGTTTCGAAGAAAAATTAATTCTTTTTCAGAATATATTCAGTGCGGTAAATTACTTCATTTTCAATTTCTAAAGCAATATTGCGGTAAAACCAGTACAAATGTTGACACAAATTACTTCAGCACAGATATAAAAAAATTAAAGATGAATTTGCTGACAGATTTAAGCAATTCAAAACCACTCTAGCTTTCATAGTAAATCCTCTCAACACAAATAGTAATGAAATCCACATTGAGCCATTTGGAATTTATACTAGATCGCTAGAAATGCAATTGATCAATTTAAAAATTAAGGCTTTGTGACATGGAAAATTAACAGAGCTGAAAAGCAAGTTAGAAGAGTTGGAGGTTTAGAAATGTCTGTAAGTGCAACAAAATTTGACAGCTTTTAAAGAAATGCCGCGAGTGGAGGCACTTACATTCGACGTAAGGAATAGTCTTCCAGATTGCTACAGTGAGGTGAAGAAGTTGGCATTTTTAGTGCTGACTATGTTCAGTTAGACATATTCGTGCGAGCAAGCGTTCTCTTGCGTGAATATAATTAAAAGTAAAGTAAGAAGCCAACTAAAAAATTAAAATTTAGAGTCGTGTTTAAAACTCAAAATAACAAGTTATGAACCATAATTTATCCAAACTTTCTAAAACCAAGCAAAGCCAACGATCCTATTGAATTTGTTTGCTCAAATCTACACTACTCTTTGTAAAAATATGCAACACCATGAAGGAATAATCCGAATTAAATGAACTTTGCAGCAAATATCAATTATAGGATGTTACGTAAAAAGGATGGCTTAGGATAGGATGTTACGTATAACGTTTCAGAGCCACCACGCATGCGTGGCGTGCACAGCGCCCTCTGAACTGATGCTGAAATTGTATAAATAGAGGGCTGTAGTGGGACGTAAGAAATAGTTAATGATTATTTGTTAGTGGCAAACTTTTAGTGAGACCAAAGTATGCCACCACGACCAAATAAGGAGAAATTCCAACAAATTACGGAGTTTGAACGGGGGAGGATTATCGGCCTTCGAGAAGGAGGATTTTCCTATGACGCAATAGGAGTTCGTGTGCAATGGAACATTTCCACAGTGATGAGAGTTTGGAAGCAGTAGACCTACGAGCACCGAACAATTCGAAAAACTGGCAATGGAAGACGGAAAGTGTCGTCAGCGCTTGACAGTCGACACCTGCTGTGCATGGCGGTGAATGACAGTACAGCTTCCTCCAGGCAGTTGACAGCACGTTGGTTTGCTGCTACAGGTGTACTAATGTCGAATTCGTCAATTCGTCTACGTCTGCTGTACCGTGGATTGCGGGCAAGGGTGCCTTTATACAGGATCCCCCTCACGGACACCCATCGACGACTCCGTTTGTAATGGGTTCATGAGCTCAGAGCCTGGCAAGCTGATTGGCACCAAGTTATCTTTTCCGATTAATCATGCTTCAATTTGTGGGACCATGATGACGCATTCGTGTTAGACTCTATGCCGGTGAACGCTGCTTTTCATAGTGCGTTATCGAACGACATAGTGGCCTAATACACAGAGTTATGATTTGGGGCGAGATTTCGTATCATGGACGATCCAATTTGCTACGAATTGAGGGTAATCTCAATAGCAATAGGTACGTCCGTGAAGTGCTACGGCACGAAGTTGTTCCCTTACTTCAAGGCATCTCTGGAGCTACCTTTCAGCAGGATAATGCGTGCCCACATGTTGCAAAGACTGTTCGAGACTTCTGTTCAGCCCAACACATTCAACTTCTCCCTCGGCTTGCTTATTCACCGGATATGTCGCCTATTGAGCACGTGTGGGATCTGGTTAATCGGAGTCTCACTCGTGATCTGAGTCCTGCAGCTTCAAAAGGCGAACTCTTGCTGCGCATATAAGCAATATGGAATTCTCTTCCACAAGCAGACATTCAAAAGCTGTTTGACTCCATGCCACGTCATGTAGCAGTACTTATTGAAACACGTGGTGGCTGCCCCAAGTACTGATTTCGGACACTTGATGTTGTTTTCTTGCTTTGAAAAATTCGTCATTTATTTGTATTAATACAAGTCGTTTGTGTATTAATGCATTTTGTTTGTGCGTTGCTTTATTTTGCAAACAGTAGTTCATGTTATTGGTTTTTTTTTATTTTTAAGTAAAGTTTCATTGTTTTGTTAAGTTTAAATTTTCCACTTGAATGACCAGGCAAAGCCATCGCTCCCATTAAATTTGTTTGCTCAGTTGTTTGTTACTGAAGTACAAAGTGTTGCAAGTAAATGTTTAATTGTTTTCATTTTTTATTTAAATAATAAGTAATTATCTAATTATACTATACATATATCATCTAATTTGTTGTGAAAAACACTACTATATATGGATAAATATTTTTTTTTCTAATGAGTAAATATAATAGTTTTTTATCAAAAAACTTTATTTATGCAAGTACTATTTATTGTTGGCAAGAAATTTTGTGGTTCTTTAAAAATTTTGATATTTTGCAAATATTAATATTTAGCTTTTCCGACTCAAAAGGTTGCCGACCCCTGGTTTAGGTGATTAAAAATGAAATATGATGAATATGGTGAGATTGAAATGAAAATTTCCTAAATACGAGCAGACAACGATGTTCAGCTTAAACTGAATACTGGAGATAAACATCAATCTAAGTTGTCAATCTAAGTGGCCAGAAGGGACGGCTACCTTTTTCCCTTTGAAAGTTGAGGTTTTCAATTTCCCCCATCCAACAAATGTTTTGCCTTTAATTCTAAGCCGCAACCAATTTTCAGTCGCATTAACTATGAGAAAAGAGTGCGGCTTAGTTTCGAGTAAATACGGTAAATGAGTAATTCTAAGAGATAACTCATACTTAACAGATAGTGGCATAAGTTTTGGAAGAGCCTATCAACTGTAAATAGAATAATAAACACAAAGAATATTTTTTAGCAAAAATGCAATATATCTTTCAAGACACTCCTCAAAACGCAAAACCAGATGCAGAATATTATTTTCAAAAATCATTTATCAGGTAGAAAATGAAATCTTAGAGGGATTATAGAAGAAGCATAGCTTTATTTGAGAGATTGTAAAAGAATAATCTATTTTCTATGGTAAAGGGGAACAGAAAAACATGACAAATAGATTTCAAGAAACTAAAAGAAGAGTTAGTAAAAATTTTACGATCATAAGTAATTTCTTGTAAAGCAGAAAACAAAATTTAAGAAGAGTAAATAAAAAATACAATAATTTCTGGATGTCATTAAAACATTGATCTGACTCTCCATTATGACGAAAATAAGTTTTATTTTTTCGCGCTATAGAAAAGAGATTTATTTAAACAAGATACAATAAAAAAATAATTTAAAAACAAAGACTGATTTTCTACAAAAAGTTGCAAATGAAGGTGTTATGACGTCGTCATATATAACCTTTTTCACATATTCCAGCAAAATCTTATTCTGTATCAAATGCAAATTATTGAGAAGAAAAAATTGTTAGAGATAAAATTTTTAAAAAATATAACTTTTTCAGAAAAATAAAGATGTTAAATAATAACTAAGAAATATGTCTTTCAGAATGGGTATTTAAAATAAAAGTATTTACGTTTAATTTATATATTTTGTTACCTTAAAATCTTCCCCAAAATTTGCGAATACATTTTATCTTTTAACATGCTTCTTTCAATAGTGAGAA
Organism: Trichonephila inaurata madagascariensis; assembly: GCA_019973955.1. Classification (NCBI taxonomy): domain Eukaryota; kingdom Metazoa; phylum Arthropoda; class Arachnida; order Araneae; family Nephilidae; genus Trichonephila; species Trichonephila inaurata. The sequence goes on along the minus strand of BMAV01000553.1, from coordinate 259,544 downwards.
TTAAAAGAATTCAATACAGCCTTGCCTATAATATGCATCACTGAACAACTAAATTCTTGACTTCATTCCATTAAAAATAATGCAAAAAAGCAAAAATGTTCAAGATCACTTGAAAAATTTTAAGAACTTATGACGAAAAGTACGACACTTCAGTTTTTAACCTAATTCGATAAGATTAAGAAATACTTTGTACTTTATATATATATGTACTATAAATAATATATAATATATATGTACTTTTAAAATTATCTGCCAGCTTGTAACATTCTCACTTTCTAAAACTTTTCTCATTATTCAATTTATGAGCTAATAGGAAAATTTCAGCTTGAATAATGTGTGTTTTCTGATAAGAAAAAGATTCACTTATTTTTAACTCTTTAAGGGCCTCTATATTTTTCGATACTCTTAAAAAATATTTTTATATTGATATTGAAAGGAGAGAGAAGTATGAATATATTCTCTTTCTAAAAACCCATATCAGAAATTACAAAAGGAAAAAAATATATTTTCTCAATTTTGCAAGCATATGCTTATTCCATACTTATATTACTCTTGTAGTACCTAAAAATATGAGATTCTTCGATGAAATGGAAGCCACACGAAATTGTAACAAAATACCATCTATGATATTTTTCGATAATAGGAAGCATACAAAGTTATATTGCTCCTTGAACAAATAAATGAAAAACAGAAATCATAAAAGCGCGAAGAATGTATCATTGAAGAGGAAAAGTTCACTATATAAAAAAGCTGCTGAATTATTTCTTAAAAATATTCCTTAAGATTTTTTCCGAATCCATTTATCTAAGAAACTCTAAGAAGCATCTTATTTAATGCTCTTTCAAAAGAATATTTTTATTATTTTTTTTACAGTTATTACAAATTTGATGACAATGTTTGATAAACTAGCTGATTGTTTGTAATCATTAAGGTTAAAATCACATATTTGGCCCTTCTACACCAAACAGTAGTTGATTAATTTCCTAATAACCTAATGTATCTTGTAAATGAATTTTGCAGTGTTTATTTAGAAAACTAGGCTACACATAATGAAACATTGAGTTTTCTTTTATTAAAAAAGGATACAAAAAAATTCAAAAAGAAAATTGCTTACGTTTGTTAAATGTTTTTGGCTTTTATTTATGCCTCGTTAGAAATTTGCCATTTCTCTTCAGTATACTGCATAATTATACAATACAGACAAATATCGAGGTCACCATCTGAGATGATACCCAGTTCCTTTCACACATGCAATCCCAACGTAATTGATTAAGAAATCTATCACATATTTTAAGTACTTACGTCCTACAACACTAATATGTGTATTCATAAATATGTACTATATAACATTGCTTATGTTGAACAAATTTATGTGAATTTATTCTTCAGAAAGTTGTGGTGATTGCCAATGGATATAAACCTGTATAGAGATCAGTCCTGAAAAATGAATTATACAGATATTTTCATAAGATATAGGTAAACCTTTACCTATAGTTTACAAATCGTACTCTTTATAATCATTTTAACCAAACTAATTTTAAATATTTATTCCTTATGAAAAGTGAATGCTTGTTTTAAACACAGAAAAACATAAAAAATATTTAAAAGAACAACTATTTTCTTGGTTTAATTTTAAAGACCATTAATAAGTCCATTTTTACTTCTTTTTAGATCATTTTTTAGCAAATATATTTTTTTAATCGTATTAATAAAATCAGGCTTTTTATTCAGAAATAATTACTTCATAAATGGACACACGTTAATTGAAAACAAATCAATGATTTCCCAAACCTAACAGTAATGTTGTATTTATTGCGAAGGTATCTAAGATATCTTGGTATTTAAGAAACCTTTCAAATATATAATATAATACAATCTCAGATAATCTAATTAGAATTTAAAACACCTGCTTTCTCTTTGTCTATTGGCACCCATTAAAATCAAAGAGTCTTTCACACAACGCCTTGAAAGCTTCACCTTTATGAAAGAGGAAGATCGATTTTCGACCTCAAACCCATTTTTCAATTTTGGCAGTTTTGCAAAGTAGAGGCAATTCTACTTTATTCGATCTTTAAAGTTTTGTTCTAGATGTATTAGAAGTATTTTAAGTAGTTTTTCAAAATATGCAAGCCAAAACCGTACAACACCCACATTTAAAAAAATGTATCATCAGCTTTAACTTCAGTTATTTAATTATTCTATGGATTTGAACATTTTCAATTATAGCTATTATAAAAATGTTTTAATATTGTACTGTGGTCACGAATACCCAAAATGATCTTTGCTCAGCTTCAATTATTCAAAATAGCTACATATGAAGCTATTGCTACTTAAAATTAGGAAACACGGGGAATTTTGAGTATAAAACCTAGAAGGGCTATGCTCTCTGTTGACAGATCCAGAATCAAAAAAGCTTAATATTATCTTAAGATGCCTGACTACGTTTGAAACAGGGATTTTGAAGAAGCGTATAAATAGATAATTTCTTGATATATAATGTCAGTTGAATTGGAATTACATATAAAAACGTTTCACGAATATTATTACAAGAAAAGGTTATTTAAATGCAAGTTTTGACAAAAACTGAAGAAAGAAATTTTCAAAACTTTATCCTTTTATGATAAATGCTTCTATAATAATATTATTTTACCTATATATAGCTAGGACTTCTATGCCGGGTTCGCGAAATAAAAAAAATTTAAGTGCGTAGTTCAAAAGTGGATTTTTATTCATATTTTATTATTACAGAGTAAAGAAATTTTAACAAAAAATACCCGCTATTTTTCCAATTAATCGTAACTCTGAAAGTAATATGAATTTTTTAACTCCAGTAGGCAGAAAAAATATAGATTTGAAAATACAGACGGTCGTTTGCGCTTTATATAAACAATTTGGATAGTTAATTTTTATCAATAAATACCTTTTTTTTTTGGAAATTTGTTTCTATGTGATAGCCATGATTCTTGAAAATAGCTCTAGCTCGAATTTTTCATGAAATTTATCTTTTTCTTAGTACTGCCATGCAAATTGTACTTCATTCCTCTTGAACCGTTTTATATTCCGAAGTCCATTCAGTGTTTTTGAATGCCATTTTCATGAGGCTTGTTTTAATAAAACGAAAGCACAGAAGTCCATGTCAGAAACGTAGGGTGATTTTACACGTATTTCATCAAATAGGATACACTTCATTGATATTTCAGATTCTGTCTTTGCTAAATAAGCGGCAATTGACACAGGCACATAAATGGAGGCTTTGTATACATGAAGCTTAACTTTATCAATGTCCTTTCCATATAAAATTAGAAGAATTTCTTCTTCAAATATTGATTCTAAAATATTCTGCTGGATGCAGAGTGAATTAATTTTTGCTTTATATGAAACTTTTTTTTCATTTTTCATTTGCCGTTGTTAGAACTATCATGAAACCGTTTGGAAACTTTACTGTGCACTTACGAAGCCATTTGGTAAAGCCATTCCCGATAGTTGAGCGATAGAAAATTGATCTACTTTTACTACAGTCACTTAAATATATCTACATCTCATCGAGTGTTACCACAAAATTCCATTTTTCAGCAGCTAGGTGTTTTTACATAATTTTCTACAATTTGCTTTTCTTTCAGCAATGTGTTTTAAAAAAGGAGACGAACTTTAAGTTTAAACATCTGTTTTAACTTTAAATCCTAATGAATGATTTTACTTACACACAGTTGCGGGGAAAACATTCCTAGTTTCGATGCATGGAATCTTTGAGTTGGCAGATTTTCTTTCAGCATCGGACACCACTTTCATGAAAGTCTTAGGATGAAGTTTTGTGGTCATATTTTCAATTTTACTTTCTACTAGAAGATTTTGCCCTTCCAAATTTAATATTTATAGATACTTTTGTGTGATTGAAATGCAATATTCGAGATTTTTACACCACTTTTTTAATTTTCGATACGAATAATTCTCCTTGGAAAGCGTAATTACGTAACCTACGAGCCCTATATCATTTTAAAGACCCATTTTAAAATTAATATTTTATTTTACATTACAATGAAAAGAAAACCTTAGTAGACGATTATTCTGAAGTTGCGAAAGTTTTATCTCGAAGGGTAAACGAAAAAATGAATCACAAAATCATTTCCATAAAGTGTGAACGACCTTCTGTACACTTGCAGATTATCTTGATAGTTTCAGTTATGCATTTGGCAAATTTTTAACAAAGGCCCTATTTTCTCAAAAATGTTATTTCTAAATCAAAGGGACCATTTTTTCAAACTCGCTCATTGAATTATTACGAAACTTGTCGCACTTGTTAAATATATAAAAATGCACATTTTAACCAAGGCATTTGTCATTTTATTATTTCAAAAAATTATTTTACTGAAAATGTTTTTAAGAAACTTTATTAAAAAAATTTAATTACATATATTTCTTTTAAATTTTACAATAACATTGAACTAAAAGCTGTTATTAAAGTTTAAAAGTAGTCTATAAGACACCCATGAAAAATTTTGAATATGATTCTTTATTTCTTATTTTGTGAATATATTCCAAAAATTTGACTAGTTTAAATATTATTCTCTGTGAAATTACTTTGTAGAAATTTACTTCTTAAAAGTGGATACATGGTGCTGTATTTGTTCATTGTCATACTTTTAAGCTCACACAAAGTATTATACCTCTCAATCCACGTGTTGCTTTAAAGGAACACTTTGATGTAAATATATTTATTCTATTTAGAGCTTTATATAATGTTGAGAAGTGTTTAAAAATATCTCTGTAGATAATTTACTTAGTCAAGTGATAAACACATATGCGATTAAATACTCGGAAGAAACTTCATGTTTTCTCGTCAGTGTAAGAATTTTGATTCCCATTTAAACTTGGATGCGCATTAAGGCATCCGACTAAGTTCGGAACCGTGATTTTGCAAAAGTGCATAAATAGATAATATTTATGATATTTAGTGTCACTTAGATTAAAAAATGTATATAAAATTGTTTTAAGAATAGTATTACAATAAAAAATTATTTAAGTACAATATTTTGACAAAAAATGAACACAGAATGACCCATTTTCAAAATATTCTCCTTGTGTGAAAAATGCTTCTATTATAACAATATTTTACCTGTATATAGCTCAGACCTCTGTACAGAGGCTCAACAAGAATTTTTTGAAATATATAACATAGAAGTGGGTTTATCCTTGTTTTACGACAGCAGAGGGGATAATTATTTCAATTGGTTGTAACTCTGAAAATAATGTGATTTTTTCAAAATTCATAGTTGAGCCTCTGTACAGAGGTCTGAGCTATATACAGGCAAAATATTATTATAATAGAAGCATTTTTCACAAAAGAAGAACATTTTGAAAAAAGATTATTCTAAGTTAATTTTTTGCCGAAATATTGTATTTAACCCTCTAAGCGGTCTGCACTTTAAGTCTTGCCATTCTAGAGATGCTTCAAAAATACACCGCACATATTTTTTTGCTTCCAGGTGGGGTTCTCAAAAGCGGTTGAGCCGTATTTTTAAGAATGCAGCTCGGACGCTTTTGGGAATCTTGCTTGAAGGCAGAAAAAGCATCTCTGAAATGGCGGAATTTTACATGCAGACCGCTTGCAGGGTTAAATAATATTTTTTGTCAAAATGTCCTTAAAACAATTTTATACATGTATTCTAATCTAAGTGACACTAAATATCATGAAAATTTTCCATTTATGCGCTTTTTTAAAATCACGGTTCCGAACGTAGTCGGATTCCTTAACCCCATTTTGCATAATGGCTGTAGTGGAGTTTGATCTCTAGTTGTATTCCACTGGGCATGATGTTCACAGTTTTAACCATTGTTTACCATAAGTTTTAAAGCATATAGTAAAACATAAATTGTGTTATAACTAGTCTCATTATTAGTAACCACAGTAATAAATATAGCAAGTTTATGAGCCCAATTTTATCAGTAATAATTTATCACGTGGTTCTTAAATTTTCGATCACCTCGGCCTCCCCTTATGTAGCTGACATCGAGGACCTACAACACTTTGAAAACTCCTCACTGATTCCTAACACTTCGCAAAGCGATTAAAAATTCCTCTATTATCCCAATTATACAAACTTTTTTTTAACACTTATACGTGTTTTTGCTGCCTTTTGAAAATATTGCGTTATATTAATGGCTGTACAATTGCAAACAATAAAAAATTTGAATTAATATCCATGATCAAAATGCATTTTCTAGCAGAGATTTTTCGTAAGAAGCAATTTAGTGATCTAGTCTAGGATGATAATTCTTTCATTTTTTCCACGAGTTCTTTCAGGGTTTTCAAAAGGGGGAAATCTTAACATGAATGCATAGACCTTCGTGGACTTCCTAGAAAGGCGCTGGGGATCCTCGGGATCCGCAAACCACAGTTTCATATCGCGCTGCTTTACAATATACATTTTTTTAAATTTCTTTATTAGACTCCTCACCTATTTGTTTTTTATACATACAAAATTTTAATAAATATTTAACTACAACCTACAAAACAAAAAGTGTGTTTCTTACAAGTATAAAAATCATTTACGCTTTAACGAAAACTATAAATGTTAGTGACGCTGACTGATGTGTCATAGGGCCTGGGTTTGAATGGATACTTGTAAATGTATAGTGCCTTTGTGGCATAAGGGTTATCTAAATAGTCGTCAGGCTGCAAGTCCTCTCGTGATGATGGTAGAAGGGGAAGATTAGTGGGAGGCCCTAGACCATCCCCAGGGTTTCCTCCTCTAAAATGTGGTTGAATCGAGCCAAATCGCACTGTCATGTGTAAGGTGCTCAAAAGCTGCGGCTAACGACAGGTGTAACAAACTAGCCCATTACCGCGATGGATTTCGTGGGCATCGATCTGACACCGTCAGGCAGATAGTATTAGCAACAACAACACAATTATATAAATGATACAATATTGACGACACCATTTTGTTAATATACAATACCAATTTTTTTCATAATAATTGGCATATACTAATACTGATAAAGAGTGCAGGCGTAAATAATTATCCAATCTTATAGTATGTTGGCATAAAGTGGCACACTATTCATTATTACTTCATGCATCTGTCCACGTTTAGTTTTTGATGAAAAGCTATTGAGAATTTTATCACATACGAGTTCACAAACTGAAAAATATATTTCCAAAAATAAAAGGAAACATTATGTAAGAAGATCTTTGAAAAATCTTATTATTATTTTTTACATTGGAATATTTTTCATGTCCGCCATCCTGAATTGATGCTAAAATAAATTTATGAAAACATTTTAAAAATAATTTATTTCTTAATAATTATTTAGAACTTGACAGGTATAAGCGTTATAATACTTGTTTTATAAATTTAGACATGACAGAAATCGGTCTTATACTTATTAAAATGTAATTTATAGGATATTTAAACATAGCTGAGAAAACTCTTACAAGTTAATAAATTGTTCGATCCTTACTTAAATGTATATATTAGCTTTGACAAAAGCTGTTCTCAGCAATTTCAATTAATTATCTTAAGGCTTTGCTTTTAAGATAAATATGCTACACTGATTAAGATTAACACACTTCCGTAAGCCTCTTTCAAAATTCTGCGGCATTTCCCAGTGTTTCGTAGTCCGAAATAATTTTTCAAACTGCATTTGACTTTAAAGTCCCATTCTTCAACTACTTCCTTAATAATATACAAAGATAATCAATCCACTAAATAATATTTGAAAAATGAAATTATATTGATAATATTGATTTCAGAATATTTTTCCAATAGAAATTTAGTTCTAGATATTTATGGTATACCTTGTTATTGATCATTTTCGTAGTGTAACAAAAAAAATACTAGATCATATTATGAGCTAAAAATTCCAAATATTTCTGATATCTAATGTTTTCTCTTTAATACACTCATTTTATTTAACGGTGAAACACAGAAATTCTTAATAATTGAAGTTATGATAATACTACTTAAAATGCTAACTTTTTTACAAAATTTTTAATTTCAAAAGGAATATCAATAACAAGGAATCAATGCAAATTAATCTCTTTGAATAGCTCACAAATAAAATCCTAAAAACTATTTCTATTTTTTCCCTCTGTTTTCAATTAAATTGCTTTGGAGAATTATTTTTTCATTAAAATTGAATTTACTTGTGAAATAAATGTGAAGATTTTAATGGTTGTTTTAAGTAACGAATGTTCAAGAAAGTTATATACATAAATTTAAAGATTTTAAACAATTTTGCATTTTTGTAAAAATTTAAAATATTTTACTATCAGTTCTTTTTATTCTTATTATTCTCATTATAATTATTATTATGCCCATTTTTCAATGAAAATATGATTAATCAGACTTATTAATAAAATCAAAACATTAACTTTTAAATAAATATTAAAAATGTTTCTATATAATTCAAAATATATGCTGTACCTTAAAAGTAACAAAGAGGGATTCTTTTGTAAAAGAAGCTATCGTTTCTCATAATTAATGATAGCTAAATCTAAGTTCAAGACACTGTCTTGTTTCATTGCATTGCGCCTACTTTGCTCCTATCAGTAAAAGTTATTAATGATGTATCTACAGCCTGATATAAATACCTAGTTTATAAGCCGTAGTTTCCTTTGCTACTTTGAACTCATTATATTTATCAGAATTCAGTAATATAGATTCAGTTTCTTAAAGTCTCCAGGATATTGAGGATAAGATCAACGACTTCTATTAAGCATGGATATGTGCTCCTTTCTTTTCTTTTATGATGCTTTCCTCAGGAGTCTTCAATCCATTGGTTTTCGAAGTTATTAGTGGATCAGACACTCCCTAATGGCACCGTCGGGTTTTTTTCTGAGCTCTTAAAGGTTTTATTGATAAAGACAGATTAATCTCATTTGCTTCCGTCCGTACTTTTCCTGCTCTTAGGTAAACTACGGTACTTTGCAAAAGAATATAAAAAATATAAATTACAGCAATAGTTTCATATTAGTAGGTGAATGAAAACAACATTATCTTATTTACATTTTGATGATGTAATTATTTGTGATAATTTCTTTTAAAAAAAATATATCACCTTAAAGAAATTTCAAAAATATTTCACATTCCACTCATAACAGTAAATATTTGAAAAGTGATGGTAGCATTATTAGAATGAAATTAAATCTATACTATATTAATTCAGACTCACTAGATTAATTACAAATCTCTACTAGATTAATTACTCATTCTATATAGAGATTAATTACAGATAACAGAAAATAAAAATAATTGTTATCTTAAATGTTTGTATTCTAAATATTAATTTTCTTTAGTCTTTTTCGTATTATATCGTATCCGAACACGTTTGGAATACCTTTTGTCAAAATAACACATTGAAACATTATAAAGGCTTTTTGGGACTCAATACTAATAAATACTAATATTTAACCAATAATATTTAAAATAAATTGCCTAAATTTCACAAAAATCACAATTATAAGTGAAATTTAATACTATTTTTGTAAGACTTCAAAGCAATTAGAGGAAAAAGTAATAAGCTTATATTAGTAAAAATATTACCAAAGCAATTTAGATGCATTCATCTAGAGAATTTACTAAAATTTTAATGTTTTATTAAAATTTAAAAATTTTAGAGCTGATTGAGTAAACATTATAAGAAAAATCAAATTCTTCATGAGGCCATTATTTAAATAACAAGCTCTAACTCAAATAATATTCATACAATAAGAAATATTTTAGTACATTCTCTAGAAAATAGCATAAATATCAGGTTCAAACAGTTCAAACAGTTTTATAGAAATACATTTGTAATACTTTGAGTAATCAGTCTCGCCATGATAGACTTCGAACAATTTAAATGCCCAATTCTGGTAGATCAAGACCCACTTCCGGTTTTTCTAACTTAATAAAATTGATTGTAACTTGCCCTCTAGGTAGCGTAGAAACAAAACAATGTATGTTTTGTAAAGCCAAAAAAAGCTCTATTCAATAAAATAGAAAACAAAAATATCTGTCTTGACCGAATTAGATCATTTTCAACATGTCTGGATACCTTAAAGTTATATCATAAAACCAGCTGAATGGGATGGGGTAGTCAGTTTGGTGCTGTCCCTGTACGCTCAAATTTGCGGATTCGACCACGTCCCAAGTCAATGGATTTTCATGATGCAAAAAAATCGACAGCGTCCATGTGGTATCATTATGCAGCATGTTAAAGCTGCCTAGAGGCCTTGTTTTGTTTTAGGGCGCTCAGTAAAAATAAAATTTCTAATTCAGTTTTTCGCATTGTCAGAGTTCAGGTGCCTCCCTCTGGGGAGGAAACTGGACATCAAAATTACTTTGTGGCAATTATTACCTACCTATACGATGTCACACTAAAATAGGATACCAACTACCGAGGAATGTACCAGAACAGCAGTGGTCATCACCAATCTGCAGCCCAGTTAGAAAGAAAAAAAGTTATAACATACATATTTAAGCAAATTATTATAAAATAATTTTCTGTAGTACACAGGCTATGCCTCTAAATAAACGAGACTAAGTATGTAGCATGCAGAAAATGTGGAGTTCGCAACAACTGTTTTGGTGCCATCATTCCAAGAACCTTTTACATCCATGAGGCCAGTTTCGCCGAAATCGATCACGCCAATTAGTAGTACTGCGTCATTGAGCGAACAACACGTGCAACTGCATTCAGCCGGAAAAATATTTAATCAATATCAAGTTTTTTGTTAAACTTAAAAAATCAGCCACGAAAACATTTCAAATATTAACCGAGACTTATGGAGATGAATCTTTGTATCGAGCACAAGTGTTTAAATGGTATCAGAGGTTTTCAGGGGGAAGGATCTGCGTGGAACATGAAGCTGCTAGGCGCTCAAAGTCAACTATTACAAACCAAAACATTGCTGATATGAGTGGGCTTGAACTTAAAATAGTGGTCAGACTGTTAATCAACACTACTACATTGAAGTACTAAAAAGACTTCGTGAAACAAATTGTTAAAAAAGGCCAGAATCGGAGAGTAATGGATGGTAGTTGCACCAAAACAATGAATTCGATCACACGGCTCTATCTGTCAAGCAGTTTCTGACCAACAAAAATATTTATATGGTGGGGCATCTTCCTTATTCACATGATTTGGCCCCATGCGAATATTTTTTATTTCTTACAGTTAAATCTTGCATAAAAAGAACTCATTTTACCTCAGTTAAAGAGGATAAAGCAAAAACGGAAAATCTCTTGAAGGGCCTTCTAAAATCCTCGTTTCGTTCCAGAACTGTTAACAATAGCAGCAGTACCGAATGCAGAAATGTGTCATTGCTGAAGGGAACTACACTGCTGGCCACCGTAAATGCAAAACTAAGGAAGGCAAGAGATAGCACAACAAAATTTATTTTGTAGATAACATGTTGACCAAGTATCAAATGATTAAACTTATAGATTTATGTGAAGTGTGGCTCCTGCCAGAATCAGTAGCCATAGTAGCCGCCATTGTTGGAGATCACTGCTACCACACGCCTTGGCATTGATTCAAAGAAACTTTGGATGTGTTTTGGGGGTACAGCAGACCAAGCAGCTTCCACACGTTGCCAAAGTTGATCTGGTGTGGCAGCTAGGGGTGTAATCTGGGTCAATCGTTGAGCAACCATGGACCACATGTTTTATATCGGCGAAAGATCCGGAGAACGAGCCCGTCAGGGAAGCAATTTAATCTGGTGATTGACGAAGAACCTTTGGACAATGCGTTCCACTTGTGGTCACGGATTATCCTGTTGAAATATGGCTGTGGCCAAGCCCTGAAGGTAAGGAAGGACAATTGGCTCCAACACCTCGGAGATGTAGCGCTGGCAATTTAAAGTACTGGCAATGCGTACTAGAGGAGTGCGAAAGTAATATCCAATACCGTACCATACCATAATACCCGGTTCAGGACCAGTGTGGCGGTGCATAACGCAGCTGTTCAGCATGCTCTCTCCACGGTGTCTCCAGACTCGAATCCGACCATCGTGGTGTTGCAGACAGATGCGTGACTCGTCAGTAAAGTCAACTTTATACCATTCTGCCACCCACATCCTTCTTTCATCGCACCATTGGCGGCGGAGACGTCTGTGGTTCTTCGTCAAGGGTAGACCAAGCAATGGATGTCTTGCGGACAGATCACTCTGCTGTAAACGGCGTCGAATGGTACGCGCAGACACTGAATGATGCGTTGCAGACTCAATGTGCTATGCTATGGTTCGTGATGTGACTGAGCGATCGTCACTGTCATGCGCACAATTTGCCTGTAATCGCCTGAAGTGATGCACTGAGGTGGATGCTATCGACCACGTCGGTCCGTCCTACCTTCCTGCATCCAACGGTCACATATCCGCATTACAGTTGTTTGGTTTCGTCCAATACGACTACCGATTTCCCTGAAAGATAATCCACAATCTAGGTAGGCCACAATCCTTCCTCTGTCGAACTCGAATACTTTATCAAAAGCTGATCGCTGTTTTCTACGAGACATAACTGATTGTTTTTTGAAAAAAACCACAAGAAAAACACAATTGATGTACTTGAAATTGTCGAAATTGTTAAATAGTGCTTTGAGGTGGCGCTACAGGCGTGAGTGATGTGTGTCTGCGCTGAAATTCTAATCATTTGCATACCTTACCTCCGCTAATGCATGTTTTAAATTTCATGTTATTTGCATGCTTCCTTCAAGGTGTTGCATTTACGGTGGCCATCAGTACACTTTGAAGGTGATGCTGTCACAGAGAACTGATTCTGTAGATGCAATTATTTATTTCACCGATCTCTTTTTCTTTGTGTCACAACTTGTATACCGTTGTTCTCTTCCCATTATTACTTTTTTCATCTTCTCTATTAAATCTTCTCATTTTAATTGATTCAGTATCAAATTTTATCAAGCCACATTTATAAAAAGGGTAACGAAAAGTAACGAAAAATAGAATTCATAATGAAGACCACTCGTTTCATTTTGCCAAGATGTGTTCGATGAAAATTAAATTATATTTTCACGCACCAATAAATATAACTGAGTTTTACTTCTCAATTTTGGAAAATTTTATGAATGGTTTTTATTTCCAAAATTAAAAGACTTGCCTATAAATGTTTGGCAAAAGTCACGTTGTTAATGTAATTTTTTTTTATAAAAAAAAATGAGAAGTGATTGGCAAGCTTTTACTTAGAAAAGCTAAGTTGTAAAGCCATTTATACAAAAAGAATCCCGTGACGATCAGGACCTTTGCTCTCCAATTAATATTTTTGTCTATAATTCTTAGATAAAGCTTTGCACACAAAATAACGCTTTCCATTCCTTAAAAAATTAAGAACTTATAATTTTTTTTTCTATGACTCATAGCATTGGAAATATTGTGGAAAAATGTTCCTACAAATATATAATACCGCGTTATAACTGTTTCATGTTTACAGTAATAATTAAAATTGTCTTTGATTGTTCTCGCGTATAATAATCCTTTTTACTACCTTTTATTAACCCTTAAATATGACACAAAATACGGAATGTGCTTTTGTCACTTCTGTTGGGGGTTTATACGTATTTATGCTAATATTCAAGAGTACTCTCTAATTCCTGAAGACAAATAAGTAAACGAAGTTCGAAATCAATTAAAACAGAGTCTTACCATGGTAACATTTATATCAATAAAATAGAATTTTACTGCTTTAGAACCAATTTTAAGGTATCCGACTACGTTCGGAACGATGATTTTAAAAAAGCGCATAAATGTATAATTTTCATGATATTTAGTGTCACTTAGATTAGAATACATGTATAAAATTGTTTTAAGGACATTATGACAAAAAAACATTATTTAAATACACTATTTTGGCAAAAAATTAATTAACTTAAAATAACCTTTTTTCCAAATGTTCTTCTTTTGTAAGTAATGCTTCTATCGTATTAATATTTTGCCTGTATATAGCTCAGACCTCTGTACAGAGGCTCAACTATGATTTTTGAAAAATTCAAATTATTTTCAGAGTTACAACCATTTGAAATAATTATCGGCGTATTTTCTTAAAATTTCTTCCTTCTGTTTTCGTAAAACATGGATAAACCGATTTCCAAGTTATGCATTTCAAAAATTCTATTTTAGCCTCTGTGGAGAGGTCTGAGCTGAATACAGGCAAAATATTATTATAATAGAAGCATTTTTTACAAAAGGAAAACATTTGGAAAAAAGGTTATTCTAAGTTAATTTTTTGCCAAAATATTGTATTTAAATAATTTTCTGTTGTCATAATTTCCTTAAAACAATTTTATGCATGTATTCTAATCTAAGTGACACTAAATATCATAAATGTTATCCATTTACACGTTTTTGCAAAATCACGGTTCCGAACGTAGTCGGATACCTTAAGTCGCGACGCTGACTGCGATGCCCTGAGAATCCCGGAGAAGGCATAGATGTTTGTAAATGTATAGTGCCTTTGTGACATGGGGGTTCTCTAAATAGCCGTCAAGCCACGTCCTCTCATGAGGTTGGTGGAAGGGAAAGAGAGGTGGGATATCCTGGTCACACCCACGGTTTTCTCCCTCAAAATTGTCGTGGAACCGAGCTAAATCGTACTGTCACCTGCATGGTGCTGAGGCTAACGACAGGTGTAAAAATCCGGCCCTTAGGTGCGATGAATTTTGCAGGCCTCGATCTGACATCGTCAGACAGGTGGCATTAGTAACAACCAACTTTAATATTTTTACTGAAAACTCAAACGTTTACTTTTAGACCCAACTGAAGTAAATTTTTTCACTAGATAATTATAAATGATAATTTCGATAGATAATTATAATTATATTAAAAACAATAATTTTTAGGGAATATTATTTCTTAACAATTCTTATGACTTGAAATCTGAAGTGCCGAAGCCATCTACACTAAGAGCAACATGCGGCTCGCTGGCTGTGATTTGCCAACCCCTGTCTTAACGTAACAAAACACAAATCTATAACATAATCGACAAAATAAGATATGAATTTTAAAAGAATTACTGCAAGTGAATATATTATTTAGTTTTAGATTGTTATATTTGAATTAAATATCAAAACTCTATTAAATTTAGGCTCTACGACTCGTATTTATTTTTCAAATTTATTTCTAATAACAATTTCAAGATTACTTACACCAATATCCTAAGAATACTAATGCCTTAATAAAAATTTAAAGTAGCAATAAAAACGTATATGTTTCAAAAATATGAGGTATTTTTAATTTGGTTTTTGGAAATTATGCGTATACATATTGAAAATCTGAAATAAAAGATGCTGAAAAGTAAAATAAATTAAAAAAGTGTTTACTTAAGCAACTTTATTTCATATTTCTTACTTTACGCGACATAATGTCAGCAAATCGCACGGATGAATGAGTTTGTCAAGACGAAGAAAAAGTGCATTTAGAAAAGGCACTGGGGCATGTTGACATTAATAGGAGTAAAGGTAAAAATATGCATCACTGGACAGCATAAAGAAAAAAAAGCGTTACAATTTCGTTTATCTTAAGCTCAATAACAAATTTATGCTACCCAAAAAATCAGTCTGCATATGTAATTCAAACGCATAAAAAAGTTTATTTGAAAAAATTACATGCTGAAGAGTTTTTTCAAGTTATTTTTGCATCTTAAATGTCTAAAACTATTTTATTTTAATTATATTAGTTGAGCTGCAGAATTCTAAGAAATAAATTGATGTTTTTTTAAACTTATGAAGCTATTTTTTTCAACGTTGTAAATTAGATTTTTTTTTGCAATTAATTTAATGAAATTTCAAACAAGTACAGAAAAATATACCAGCAAGGAAATATCCAATTTTTCAAAACTTTTACTTTTGGTCATAAATAAATTCTTTCCAATAAACATGATTTTTTTTATATTATGAACAGGTAAAATGTAAAAAGTGTCATTATTTTTATAGTTGCGTTTAAAGAGCTATGTGTTTTAAATCCCACTTTAACCATTAAGATCATATAGAGATTTAATTGACAGGATATTTTAAGGCTTATTGTTGCTTAAGGAATCTGCAACACAATTTTTAATTATAATTTTCATCGCCCCCCTCTTACAATAACAATGTATTGAATGTAATATTAATGTATTTTGAAGCTATAGCTACAATACAACTTTAATTATAACCCGATCAAGTTATCAAGTATTAAATTTTGTGTATGATAAGCCCATACAGGAGTAATTACTAAACTTTTTAATTAATATTGATACAAATATAAGTATATTATCAAATACTTTGTGCAATATTGATACATTTTACTAAGTATATTATATCATTGTGAATGTGTATTTTATTTTTATTATGTCAGAATGTATTTTGTTTTGCTTCCTATCAATAAATTGATAATTATTTTAAATATTTTATTGTCAACCTTTCGATATGCTCGCGCCTCACACATAGGGTTATTATGCCCCCTAGGGGGCGCACCCCACAGTTTGAGAAACACTGACTGAAAAATAGAAAAGATTAATAATTTTTACTTTTATATAAAGTTGCAATTTTTCTTCCAAACTTTATTTTTCAGTCTAACTTATGTACAAAGATACATTAAATATGCTAGAAAAGGAAAATATATTTATATATAGCCTTGTAGGAAGTACAATTTTGTATTTTATTATTTTATTTTATTTTATTAAACTATATATATATATATATATATATATAGTTTTAACAACCTCTGCTATAGAGACAGAAATGAGTGAATACCAAAGATAAAGGAAACAAACAGACATTTTAATTTAAAACATATATGGATGCTGTAGTATTATAAAAATTGTGTATGTAGTATATATATTTGTATACATATATATATAATACAGTAAAAATTCCAAGGATATCATGAGAAACAATTCTTCGAAGCTCTTTAAAAGTTATCAAATATCTATTTCTCAAAAATTTAACACAAAGTATCTTTGATGACTACTTGCAGAAAGCTTAGAAATCTTACATTTAACGTAGAACACATTAATACGTATGTGACTTGTATAAAAATAATTTAGCTCCATTAATGAATGTTCATCATGATCCCAGTTGTTGTTGACATTGAATTCGCAGCTGCTGAAGATTGGCTTGATTTCTTTAAATACTCAAGCTATAAAGGAGTGGCCAGAGAAACATACTAGAAAAAGGCGGGGTCCATACAATTTGTGACCTATTTCCGAAAAGAGAGTTTTCTTGCTTTACTCGCTTTTTACGTTCAAACACGGTATTCTGTGTCACATTAATTTTGAAAATCTAGGAACAATTGGTGTTTTACTTTGATCAGTGATTTTTCAAAACACGATTAATAAACATATACTGTTTAAATTAAATATATTAAATTATCTAAAATTTTTTTACTCGAATATTCTTGAAAATTTTAATAAGAACAGTTCTCTTTATGAAAAAATATTTGATTTCTGAAATGTATATTTTAGGAAGAAGAATTAACAAGTACAAAACGAATTACTGATGGAACGATTTAGTATAACATTAATATTTATATTTTTGGAGTAAAATGTACGATGAAGACGCCATTCATTTTACGTACTAACGATTATTATAGTCTTACGAAATAAATTCCTATTTCTTTTAAATAGGTTTCTATTCTATGCGAATTATTCCAAAGTATTTCTTTACACTGGTTTTTATGTAGTGTAATTCGTAAAGCCTTTTTTAAACTATTAGCAAATTAAGTACAAGGAATTATTACGAATTACTGTCAAAGTGTTGTATGGGGATTGTTTTAATTTTTGACATTATAATTTTGTTTCTAACAGATATATTTTTTCCTCTACCCATACAAATATGCTGAAAATATTTTCAGATGCACAGTTTTTATACGTTACTTTATATTTTTTAACTAATTTATAAATCTTCTAATTTCAAGAATATTTATATTTTGTATTTGTTCGATGATTAATTTTTTAAAATTTCTTCAAAAAATATTAAATGATTTTTGACTTGAAATTACTTGACAACTTTTCTAGAATAATTTAAAGAGGTATATATAATTCATTACAACGATTCGTATTTTTTTTCTACAATTTCTCAAAATTTTATTTTAATTTCATTCGGAAAATTTCAGTAGTTTATATTTTTCTACTGTATTTATATATATAACATGAAACACTTTAAACAGAAATCATAAAATTTGAATTATATCTAAATTAATTTAAAACTTGTCGATTAACTAAATATTTCATGAGAACTACAGATGGAATTTTTCATTTTCATTTCTTTTAAAAGAAACTTAAGATTACTTTTTTAAAAGTCATCCAGAAAGCCATATATTTAATTCCGATAATCTTTTACCTCTTCGAGTTCATATATATCAACAAATATTTGGTCTTTCATTCCAGAATTTTTTTTTAAATTGATATAAGTTACTAAATTAATCTATATTATTTTTATGTACGTTTTCATTACCATTTCACTTCATTTTTGTTAAGAAGTCAATAGAAATGGACATTCCTATTTTTACAAACTTATAGTAGAAGACTATTTGATGTTGATATTCCCAGTAGAGGCTTCAATTACTAACTGGATTAAAAGTTAATTCTTGAGTTTGTATTCTTGTCACGTACATCATGTAAAGCTTCCAAGTTCTAAAAAATCCCTGCTACGATTTCTAACTCGCCGATAGCTATTATTTTAACACTTTCTTAAATATAAAAGTAAAACTACTTCAGAAAAAAACTTCCTAATTTTATGAATATATGTTTATAAGCAATTATATATAAAGAAAGTAAAATCAATAGCTTGTTCGAGTATCTAAATACCCATCATTAGCACCCATTTCAAAAAGTATACAGCATCATCTAATGATATTCATGTTTTTATCATTAGGAATGGACGTACAATAATACCAGTATCAATACCTGGTGCAATTTACCTTTGGTATAAAATGATTGCTTCGATTTTATTTTATTCAGTTTGAAAGCGCAGAAAAATATTTTAACGGTTAAAAAACCAAATTGAACCAAATGTCTCGTAAATTTGCATATTTTGTAATAGTTATATCTGAGTTAATATGAATTTATTTAAAATCAAAAAGCAGCTATATTAATTCAAAAGTTCTTAATAACTCGGAACATTTGAATTAGTTAAAAAGTCATTTTATAACACTGTATATTTACAGCTTCCTTCCCTTAACTATCAAACGACTACCAGATCGTATTCCATGCTTTCTTGGAAAGAAATTTCTTTCTTCCCAAATGATACTTCGAGTAAGATTGTGTGTACCCTTAGTAGGAAATTCCCCTTTTTCTAATGTAAAAGGCTGTTGGTGTGTTCTACAATGAGTGATTTATGTATGTTTTTGGCCTCTTTTGAGTTCTGAAACTTAAAAGGTATTAAATATTTGTCCCTGTATGTATCATAGTCTATATTATTTTACCCAAAACTAATAACCTAGAAGTACTGCATTTTTTAAATATATTTTTGGATTAAGTTTAATATTTTTCTACATTTACACAGCCATCAAGAAAAAAATTTATCATATATATTTAATTACGGAGATGAATTTATTTGCTTATTTTTATCTATATTCAAAGTGTTTAAATAATGATAAGAAAAATATTATTTACTGGGAATTTTTTTTTCTAAATAGTGATAAATCATTGTTTGAGAAATCTCTTACACAATTTTTGTACATTATTATTTAAGGATTGTAGGTATCCCCTGTACCGGCAATGTTAAATTGAGATTTTTATGCTCCTTTTTCTCAGAACACTGTTAAATATAAAAATTTCAAATTTTGTCTGTACATTAATTTTACTTTTATATTCATACTGAAATGATATTTTTCAAATATATGGCTTAATTTTTTCAAATATATGCAACGTAGAAGTATCACTATGAATGTTTTGAAAATTATCATTTTTTTAACGATAACTGCTCTCTAGCACAGTATTTTGGTAATATTTCAAAACAATTCACTTCAGTATTAATAATTATATATCAGTAATATGTAATAAAAATTTCAGTTGCATTCATGGAGTAGAGTCAGAGAAAAAATTACATGCAGTTTTAAAACCAACATTTTGAGAAAATTGCATTTTTAAAATAACATATCCCTTTACCACAAAAATTATGAATTACAACATGTATTTTTTCCATTTTATTAAACATTAGCTTCTCAAATTATTTTAAATAAAATAGGAGACAAAAAATTCTTAAATTGCCCAGAAAATACATACATGTTTATTTTTAATTTTTGCCTAACCAAATATTTTACAGCTTTTACATGATTTTCCTCAAATTCTATATCAATCTTGAAAGAATTTTCAGCTTTAATGCATTACTTACATCAAAATTGACCATAAAATATCATGAATACCTTGTAATAATGCATCAATATTTAAAAATAATGTTTTGGGAACACGTGATTATACAACATTTCGAATGTTTTCATTGTGGGTTTGAATATTCACATGCTAACAATTTCCGAAACTATCAGAATTCAAGTTTCTCTATATGTAGATATTCTCTCTTAGACAAGTTATTTCTAAACCAGCCACAAGAAGACTGGGTTTTTTGTTTTTAAATCTGAAATTTATTATTATGTATGTAACAAGCTTCTCGCTGCGGTAATGACAAAATCACTTTTGCAACTTTTTCTCAGAAACTATTGAGCATAAATTCTCAAGATTTGGTCTGTATATTAAATAAACTGTTATCTTTATACTTAAATGAAATTTTAAAAATAAATTGTTCCATTTTCCTTTTAAAAAAACTTAAGTTTTGTATAGCATAATTAGGAATTTAACAAAAGTTATAATTTTTTGGTACGACATCTATTTTCTAGCTAAATGCTTTAGAAATATTTCAAAAATTTCACTTCAGTATACATAAGTATATATCCACGCATGCATTAGGTTTAGGTAAAATAACACAAACATTTTTAAAATAAAATTTTTAGAAAACAGTAACTTTTATAAAAAATCTTACCTTGTCAAAGTACTACTTATATACTAATCCTTATTATATTATCTTTAACTATCCATTTAGTTCATAATTAAATTTCAAAAATCACTCAAACTATAAACTACAAACTTCGCTCTAAAATCTAACAGTTAAACTTGCAATTATATATTATACTGTTATTTAAAGTTAATTGCAAATGAATAAATATAAGAGATACAGGCTTCGCAAATGTTTAAATTGCCAGTATTGTCAATTTTATCTGTCAAAAAGGGCATGATCTCCAGCTGATGATTTTTTAAAAGTCATTTTGACATACTTCTAATTCATAAGAAGGCAAATATGTTATATCCCTGGAATATTCATGAATCGGAATTTTCAGAAGTATCAAAAACTCAAAATCGATAATCTGAAGATTTTTAGCCTGACTGTTCTTAACGAAAGTATTTCTTTCTTTAAGAGCAGTTCTTCTCTCTTTTGATTAGATATACTTAATTTAGTGTACAATTTTTAACTACATTAATTATATTACTTTGATACCCAGCAATAAATCAATTGCCTTAAAGTCTGATTTCAAATACATTTATTTTATGCTCGATTGCCAAATCAATATCAAGCATTTTTCTTAAGCTTTCCACATAAGAATTTAAAAAAAATTAACAAGTATGATTTGCCATAAGAAACTGCAATTACTTGACTTATAATTTCTAAAATTATAAATGAAATTTATAGAATTTATGCTTGTTATAAACGTGCAAAAGAAATGTTACCGTCTTTCTCGATGGTGATATACGTTTTTAAACCATTATCATAATCTTCTAATGGTTTTTATTTTCATAACGTATTTTTATTTTCAATTAAAAATATTTTTTTTGCAGCAAATGTATAAAATATGCTACAAATACTATTTTCTTACATAAAAATGAACTATTCGGAACTAAAAAGCTTCTGTAAACTCTATTCTAGAAACATTCTTTATGTAATTAAATAAATTATAATAAAAGAATACTATCTAATAATAAAATATATTCAACAATTTGAATTTGAACGTATTTTTATTTTAACATGTTGTAATATGGGAATTGACTAAGAAAAAAAGCTACAAACAAAACAAACTACACTATTCTTCTTATATATCATAGTTGGTCTTTTAAAATATAGTAAAAAATAAGCGTGTTCCTTTTTTTTTTTTTTTTTTTTTGCTATT
>BMAV01000553.1:186691-237318 GCA_019973955.1 Trichonephila inaurata madagascariensis | reverse complement strand
TGCAGTTAATACAATATATGAAAAAATTGCTTTTGAAAAAGTAATAGCATTTTATTACCATTCATTCACAGTAAATGTACATTTCAAAAATATATTGTTTATATATTATGCTTTAACAGGCTTAAATGAATAAAGTCTTGAGTACTTTTGTGCAGTGTTTTGCTGAATTTGTTGAACAAGAAATATTCATATTTCTATCTAAAGTAAAATTACAAATACGAAATTAATTAAAATTATCTATGCAAATGAATTTGTTTAATTTTTGTATTTAATTAGACGTTAATTAACCGATACAGAAAACTTTTCTCACAAAATGGTAATAGGATATATCAATTAAGAAATAATGGAAATGAATAGGATTTTAAAAAAAAATACTGAAAATCAATATCAATAATTAGACATGACAGTAATTTTGTCCATAAAAAAGAAAATCGTTAAAAATAAAATGATAATATGCTTAAATAACATCGTAATATTGATAATTGGATACGTTAATTAAATTATTTATTGAACTATGGAAAAAGTAAACTTAATTATCGTTTGCAGTAAATAAAGTAAAGGACATTAATAAAGTTTGAAAAACCTTTTAACGCTCTTCATTTTCTGTTCTGTTATAAAAGCATTTCTGTGTTTTTTATACTTCAGTGTGTGGGCATCATGTAGAAGTCGAACAATTCCTCTCATCTTTAGTTTCATTTTATTCCTTGAAAAATTTGAGAAACAAAAAGAACGATTCAAAAATGCTAATTCATTACCAGCAGAAGTACTTAAAGCTCCCAACTTTACATTTATCATTTATTTTATTGATTTCTCGCCCTCAATTTGTTTCTTTCTCTACCTTTCTGTCTCTCCCTCTCTCTGTTTTTCCTTTAACTGTACACATACATTTCTGTAAAGTAATTAATGTATAAAATTTTTCTTAAGACAAACAATATTTATCTTATTCATAAGGATATAATTCTTACAAATACATTAAATATACATATATATATACCATTCATCTCTTACTATAAATAATCTAAATAGACATTTATTTATAAAAATTTAAATATGCTCCATAATTTCAACAACTTTTTAAAAACTTTCGAAATACCTAATACGAAGCAGGAATTGAAATGCATATCAATTTAAAGTCCTTAAAAAGTATCCACAAAATGCGTTAATAATTTTTTAAACTCCATAACTCATACAATAATCATTTCGCCTTTAATGAAAAATTCATATTTATTTAATAATATATCTGAAATATTATTGAAATATTTAATCCATATAATGACAAAAATAAATTATTGAAAAATATATATTGCAAAAAGTTTTTGCAAATACTTCTGTTATTAAGCATTAATTATGAAATGTAAAATGAGTATTTACAAGCTTGTGTATATGCATACTTGTATACATCATGAATGCACTGCACAAAAAGTTGGGCTCAATATTTTCCAAACGTTAGGTTTCAACCCTATCAGTCTATATTATCATTTCTTCAAAAAATATTAGCATTCTTTCAATAAAAAAAATGTCTTAGAAAAGTAATATTTACGCATATGATAAGTGTAGGAGTTATTAAAACTCAAAAGGAACTGCATTTTTTTTTATTTCTTTTATATTCTTAATTGGATATATGCCTTTGACTGATATTTTTTTTTTATTTTCGAATTGTTGTAAGTTAAAATTGTTTTATATAATTATTTTTTAATAACCAGATTTGCATTCTATGTGTTAAAGAGCTCCTGATAAATCAATTGAGGATGTTGGCATTTTACTTTTTATACCAAGTTTTTAGTTATATTACGTAACTAATATGGTGTATCTCTTAGGAAATAATACTGTAACTGAAAAAATAGAAAATAATATTTTGCAATCTTTTGGGTATTTATTTATATTATAATATGCCCATTTTTCTACTTTTATCTTAGTTATTCATAACAATCTATTATAATAAAATATAAACAAAGGAGAAAACTTTTTTTTTCTTTTTACTTAGTGCATGTAGTCTTAATCCGATAAAAAAAATACCTATTATAATCTAAAGAGCTAGTATAATCTAAAATAATTTCCTGTTTCTTTTTTCTCAGTTGTAACTAATTGACTAATTAAGATAAAATGCTCTGATAAAAATTATGTTGATCATAGGAGGAATACAATTAATATCGATTATAATATCTGCATAATATAAATAAATTACTTTTTACCAAAGTGACAAGAAAAGCAGTATTCTGATTTAGCGGAATTATTTAGGATGTTTGGAAATAAAGAAATTTCTACGAATATCAATATAGATTTACCCTAGTATAAACAATAAATGTATCTTTTTTGAACAACTGCAGTTTTATTGTCACTCATTTATATTTAAAATTTACATTTCGATTACATACTCAGTTTATATATATATATATAATGAGATTAAAAAACTATTAATAGAGAGAGAGAGAGAGAGTCCACGTGTAGATTCGTAGGGTGTGACGTTAAGAATAACTAATCAATCATTTAAATAATAATATAATGTAAATATAATGTTCGGAAATCTTTTTATAAAGAGAACTAAATATTTATCAACGTCTGATATCCTTGAGTGGAAAACTAAATCAATATTTTAACATCAGATATACTTACCTGCTTCAAGATTAAACTGACAAAAAACAATTTATCGTTCCTAACCTAATATTTTCTGAGGGAAATATAAAGCTTTTATCTGCAGGGTGTGGTCTAAAATTAAACAGAAATATGATGTATGAAAATAACCCTCAGAAAAGTTGTTGAGCTTAAGCCGCCAAATTATTAGGTGTATTGTGTAATATGTTTTAGCAATTATATATTTCATCAAGATATCTCAATATTTAAAGTGTTGCACCATTAGTGGATTCTTGACAGATAATAAAAAGTTATATTTAGAATCCTAACAACAGAGTCAAAGAAAATTCGAAAGGTTACCCATAATTATTTGATTCTGTATAAGATTAATTTTTTTAATTTTAGAAATGTAGCCCTTTTTTTCACTCACAAAAGAAATATTTTTGTTTGATCTAGTGAATTCACGATTACTGTGAGAAAACACAATTGTCCCTTCAATTTTCTTTAAAAATTAGAAGTTTGATTTTTTTAAATTATTTTTTATGCTGCTGTATTCTAAAGAAAAAAAAATTTGAATTAGAAATACAAGAGCAAAAAATTTTAGTTTCCCCTTTAATCCAATATCAAAAAAATACATTTATTAAATGTAATATTTCTGTCTAAATATAGCTAAATAGTTTTCCTAATGGTTTATTTTATATTATTTAGATTTTATAGGTGATATAATTTGTTTAGTGAGCACATGCAGCAAATTTATATTTTAAGTTAAATGTGTAAAGTGTAGTTAATTAACTATTCTTAACAAAATAAATTCCTTAATAAACATCAAAGATAAGCATAAATCCCTGCAAATTTGCTTGATGTTAACTGCATATTCTTCGGTTGTCTCTTATAATTTAATTTTATTTTTTATTCCCTTTTCATAAAATGTTATATATATTTTTAATAAATTATGTAATATTAAATTATCTATTAATAATAAATGTTATATATATTGTTAATTATATAATATTAATAATTAAATTAGATCCCCCTCCCCTAGTCCTCGGATCACCTTATCTTGGCGAAATGGTGCACTTGGGTAGAATGGGTGGTGTACTCGGGATATTATTCTTCTGGTAGGGTCACCCAAGGAGTGACGGCCATTCCCTTTTGCCAAGCTAAGGTCTGTAGGCAATAGAAGCTTAGCCAGCCTACTATCTCTTGGTGCTTTGGTCTTACTTCATTAAAGAAGTTGCACGTTTTGTTCTCCATCTATAACTTCAACGCTATCATGGACTTGAGCTCAGATTAAGCAACAACAGCAAAAAAATCAAAAATTCTTTAGTTTTTTTGCATCGTTTCATGAATTTTAACGTATATGCCTGTCTGTCAGTGTTTAATTGAAACACAAATTTCTACATTTTTTTTTTTTTTTTTTTGTTATTTTATGCAGAGGAAAAAAATCGAGCAACCAGAAGAAAAAAATTTAATAAAATAGAAAACAAGGAAAACCTATGCTATAAAAGTGGGGAACTTATATTATTTTAGTAAAATAAGAATCAAAACTTCAAATGCTTTTTACAAATAATCGGGTTTTTTTGTCCAAGTTATGTTACTTAAAACCTGATATATTTCATGCTTCGTATGCTTGATACTTAAAGTATGATAAAGGCAATGACCAAAGGATTTAGCAGTAACATTAATAGTTTATTTTATTTTTAACAGTTTATTGTGACGAGTACCGTACATTTTATATAAAGTTTTCCATAAAAAATATGCAATGAGCCATAACTTTTTGGTAAGAGCAAATATATTTTAGAACTTAGTTTATTGCTTTCATAGCTGTGTTAAATATGTTGTGTAAGAAAATAATTTAAATATATTGCTTTGAATTCTATTTGAGTATTTTGAATTTTGGAGTAATTTTCATCAACTTTTACCTAAAATACCTCTTTTTAATAAATTCAATTTGCCATATGAATCCATGATTGGTGTTTCCATTAATTCAAGTCATAAGAGCCGGCTAAATAACACGGCATTTAAAAAACTTGTCTCTTTACGTTGGCATATACCTTAAAATACCTCACTAAATGACTGAATAACGTTCCTCGAAAAGAGACATTGCATCCCTAATTCAATCAGTGCAATTTAAAAAGCATCTGAAACAACAGAATTCCCTTCCACAAAATAATTAAATGTGTCTTTAGAAGAAATTTCATTTCCATTTAGTAGGGTCACACACACAAGTAAGCCTTGAAAGTAAACAGAATTCTCGTTATAATATTTCTTCGACGATGGAAGTAGAAGAAACCCACGGGGAAGTCTTTTCTTGAAATTGTGAGTTACTATTTTGTGAACTTTTTAGCTAAAAATGCTTTCCTAAGTTTATTCACGGTTTCTGTTTTTCAATATTAGAATCAAAGCAACGAAGCAGCTTCTTAGCGTTATAAATAAGCTTTTTAGTTGCTCGGATAATTTTTAAGAACAGATAGACTAATCTTAGTTTTTTTTATTATTATTTTCTTGTTTGATATTTCACTGTAATTTAATCATATTTAACTAGCGCAATGTTGTTATTTATACATATTATACGTTTGTCAGCACGTATTTGTATTAATGTATGAAATATTTTGTATTATTTTTTTTTCATCCCTCCAATAATTAAAAGTAACTTTGCAATCAGTTTTATATGATATCTATACAGAAATAAAATAAAATTTATATAAGATGGGCAGTTAATAGAGCAAGGGATTTTAACATTTAAAATTTTAAATAAGATATTCATTATTTATAAAATGTGTATATATACGTGTATATATGATGCATTATATAAATAATGCATTAATTAAAGAAGGGTTCAAAGAATGTTTTATTGATATCTTAGAAGGCATCAAAGATGCACGATACATATAAATTGTTTCGTAACGTTTTATTCATTTTTTATCTTCATATTTCTCTGCTTTGTAAAGTATAAATGGATGTTTATATTATATAAACGAATTACTTAATTTAATGCTTATTTTAAATAAAGGTTACATAGTTTTTATGTAATACGGAATGTGAAAATTATATAGTGAAAAAACTGAATTAGAAGTAGTTAATGTAATAGCCTATTAGTAATTTTCCGTGTTTCCAAATCATTGCTTCAAAAAATTGAAAGAAAAAAATATTTGCCAAAGTCTACATTTTTGCCTCATGAAAAGAAGTGTTCATGTTTACTTTCAGAAAAAAAATAAGATAAAAAAGCATCTTATTCCATCATAAAAAAATGCAAAATAATCTAATTTTAATAAATATCAGGAATTAGCTGATCTTGAATGTCATTAAGGAAATAAGAAAAATATTTTTTTTTATAAAGAGTATTACACACTCAGTTCTTATAACTATTTGATAAGTTGATAGAAAGGGCATTCTTTCTTCATGGAAGAACATTGACAATGATTTTGTAACTGTTTTAATTATAGAAAGTGTGAAAAAAAAATGATACTATTTAAGGCGTCTCAGGGGTGTTAAATTTCTCTTGAGGTCTGAAAATATAAACAATTTTCAAACAAGTATAATTCTTTTAAATTTAAATTAAGTAATTCGAATCTTTTACACATTATTTATGAAGGAATGGGGCTTCAGAAAAGTATAAAATGTTTAAAATATAATCATAATTTTAAAAATTATAAGCATATGAAAATAAGAAACTGTTCTATAAGAAATGTTTATTAAGTTTTACGTCGCGCATGCTATTTTCTAAAATAGTAACTTTAATTACTAGCTATGTTGATTTATAAAGTTAAATGTATTTTTATTACAATGTAGCTATTTTTATATAAATAGAATAATAACTTACATATTTCAATAAATAAATAAATATACATTCTTAAAAGATATTTAAAAAATTGCAATATCTTACAAATATTTTGAAATACAAAATATATATAATACTAAAATTAGGTAGAGTTTAAAGAATATATTGCATTTTATAATTCTATAAAATGTTATACATCAGAGGCTATTATTTTAGAAAATAGCGAGCGCAACGCAAAAAATACTTAATATTTATAATAGAATTTTCATATACTTATGTGATTTTTAAAATTATGTTATGATTTTTAAAAATATTTGAAACATTTTATACTTTTCTGAAGCCCCATTTTTTTATAAATAATGTGTAAAAGATTCGAATCATTTAATTTAAATTTAAAAGAGTTATACCTGTTTGAAAATTGTTTATATTTTCAGACCTCTTGAGAAATTTAACACTCCTGAGACCCCTTAATACTTTGCAATCTTTTCACTATATAAATAGCGCAACACTTAAAATCTGTTTTTAAAATAGAATACTGTTGAGTTTGTGAAGATCCGAGTCTCCTGGTTTTGCGTAGTTTTCTTTTGAAATAATATTGGTTTTAACAAATGAGATGAAACTAGGTCTTGAAATTTTCCCATTGCATTGTATGGGAGTTTTGAGGCAGATATAGCTAAAATGAGTAATATATCCATACTGAGTAACAAAAACTTTGTTTCGCCTAGAAATTTGCATTACTTTACTTCGTATACTGAAATCCACCAAGATTTACTTTGAAAATTGGATAGATACTATTTTGTTACATGCAATGAGTGTTTCATTGACGATTCTAAACAACTATAAAAAGAAAACGCAGAATTTTCATCTATAAAACAAATTTTATTGATTTATAAGCAAAAAATAAAAAATATACTGTATTCTCTTACTCATAAATATTAATCTATAGAAGATATATAATTTACTGGATTTTATATATTTTTTGTACTGATGACACTAAAAATTATACTTCCTAGTCTTAGAAGAATTTATTATAGTGTAGATTTATTTATCCACGTTGCTCTATTCATTTACAATAGCTTCATTCACTTCAACAATAGAGGGGAACTTCGATATAAGCATATGTTTGACACACTAAGTGTTCACAAATAATTTCCAAAAGGGTTTAGGTATAAATAATAAGCTGGACAGTCTAGTAAACCGACTTTTTTAGCTGCTAAACACGTCGTGGTGCTGCTGCCAAAATGAATAGTGGCATTGTATTTCTGAAACATACGATGATTCTGTCGAACTTTTCATAACTTAGGTTGCAAATTATGCTTCAGCACAGCTTGGTATATAAAATTATTTTGTTTACATTACAACTGCCAGAGTTCTAAAGGATAGTAAAAGCTCCCCAGATCATGTAGTTTTCCTTTTCAGTTTCTCTTTAAAAAATAATTTTTGTCTTTTTTTTCCCCCAAAATCAATCCAGAATCAATATAATTTATCCTGTCCGTCCAGATTAAATTTTTTCCACTACTGAACGCAATATGCAACCAGGCAATCAGGGAAGAACAGCAAATAAGAAAAGAATTTACTTTGCTGTATTCTATCTCCCCCTATCTCCCCTTTTTTTTCCCGGCTAACCCAAATATCATTTATGTGGATTGATTTCAAATGTAATTTCTTTAACTCCTTAAAACACCTCTGTCAGTTTCTGATGATATTTTTATATCACATTATTTACGTTTTTCAGATATCCCAGAATTTGATACTGCAGGAACAACTTTACATTTATTTTTTGAAGAATGTACGGATGAACATTCTCGAGAGGTGAAATATTCCATAAGTTGACTTATTCAGAACAAACTTCCGATTTACATTATTAGATCGTTCTATTTTAAGCTTGATGCGTCTAACTCATTTCCGTTGTCACCATAAGCTTCAATTAAACCTTTATCATGCTCTAATAATTTGAAATAATGAGGCATAATTGTTTCAAATTCTCAAACAACCCTACAAATTATTTAGCATTTGACTAGAGAGACTAGTCCTGTCTTTAACTGCCGCGCCAGGCATGCTTACTTTATCATTTCGAAAATGCATGTGCATAGCTCGTCTTTTTACTGCGTATACTCCCATCTAATGTGACTATTATTTCCACACACGCAAGTCACTTTTCTATAATATTTAACTTAAACTTACGAATTTCAGTTCGTTTATGGTGGACCTTTATTGTAGTGTAGGATGCTTTAGCAGGTTTAAAAACAAACATTTTAAATAAATTGGCAGAATCAATTAAAATAGATTATCTAGAGTTTTCTTAATGTAAACAAATTGTACGAACCAGAAGAAAATTTTTTTAAATCGCCTTTATTATGGAGTAGTTTTGAAATAATGCAGAGCTTCACCGATCATACTTGTATATTTTGCATATTAAATTTACTAAAATGGGAAAGTTCATTGACCTCTTAAGCGGTCAATTTTTTTAAACAAAATGCTTCAAAAATGGCACATTTTTTATTATTTATAAAACACTATACTTATTCCCGCCTTCACCACAAAAAAATGCTGGACGAAAAGGAATTTATTACCATAGACAAACTACATCACCTTTTCAAAATACTGGCCTAAATAATACACCATAAGAAATAAAAATAAGTGCAAATCAAAGAAAGAAGGAAAATATCAATGCCTGTACAGTATACAGACAAAACAATGGGCTCAGTTCATGAAGTCACATAAAAACAAAAACACATTAAACTAATTGTACTTGTTGTTCTATTTATGAAACTCAGATGAAATTTCAAATTTCATATTTGGGTAAAGATGTTTAAATGTTCGGGAAAAAAAATTTCTTCAAAAAGATTTTTTCAAATTAAAAAAAAATCATATTTTATGTTTATACTTTTAAATAAAATGCATTTTATATACAATGTATTTTTAAGAGAAAGTTTCTGAAAAGAGCAAACCTTGGCAATACCGGGGCGCGTGAACAGATTAGCTGGAAGCACTAGATAGTTTATATATTGTGACTATGACGACGCATGAGTTTTGAATTGATTGGCTAGAATCATGTGGCTTTCATTATCATGTGACTATTACGTCACATGAATTGAACCCATTGCGGCCAACTTTTGGGAGCCATACGCTGTATGGACAAACCACTTGAGGGATTAAAAAATGTTGGAAATTATAAGTGAACTGTTACTTGTTAAATTAAATATGAATACGTAACCCCATTTTTTTCTTATTTAAAAATTCTGTATCATACTTGTTATTAGAAGGAAATTTCCGTTTCAAAGGAATCAAATCATACAAATAAGTAACCGTAAAAATTGAAAGATAATTCTAAATTATGATCACAAAAATAAAAACATGAATAACTGAAACCAATAATGATGGCTGAACCTTGGGTTTACATTAATATTGATTTATTTCTATATTTTTATATCTAGCTAAAAAGTAATATCAGCCTCTTATTATCCAATAATCTATAAAAAAAGGGAATCATATTATATTTCCTTTATATACTTGACTTATAATATTAGAGGAAAACAGATTCATGATAAACCATATGTCTACTTTTCCATAAAAAATTTGGCAAAGCTTTGTTACACCCAACCGTTTCTATTATAGGATTTATATAACGTTGATTATAACCTTAATGCAAGGTCTGGAATACCCTGTATACATATATATATATATGTTTGGATGTTATCTCTTGTTTGTAGAGAATTGGCCTATATATATATTCTTAAGATTCAATTGTGATAGTACATAAATGTAACAAAAAAGAATAGAATGAGATTTGATTACTTTCATAAGAACAATATTCAACGCAGTTAAACTGCCTTGAAATGAATACTATTATTATCTTTTAACCGGTGATAAATGTGAGAAGCATTTGGAAACTTGTATGTTTTCACAACAATAATGTGACGTTCTGTGGGAAGACTAGAATCACAAGAGACGCTTGATTGTTATTCTACACCTTGCTCTGGTTACCATGGAAACAAATGCGTCTCTAAAAGAAAAGAAAATAAAGCCAGAGCGCTGGGAGAAAGATCAGAAGAGGATAGAAAAGGAAATGTCATAGATACAAGAAAGTGGTAACCCATTAAAGGGAGAAGAAAGAAGTAAAGAGAATTTTAGTTCTCTAAGAACGCAGTGTTTTTTTACAATTCTTAATCGCCCCTCTTTCTGAAGCCTTAAAAGGTATCATGAAATTTGTCTTTTCAAATTCATTGTTTCTTCTCAAGACAGTGAAATGAAATTTCGATGGATTCCTATATATAAAAGAAATTTGTTTTGCTATGTGATAAATTTTTATAAAAATTTTGACGAGCAATTATCAATTGTTTTATAAGATTTCCTCTTTTAATTCCATTTTATTGGATTAGAAAGACAATCACAAACTTTGTATTTATGAAAATTTAAGTGCTATTTATTCAAAGCGAAATAATATTTTTGTTAAATAATATATTTAGTCAGAATACTATATTTCCTTTTTATAAGCTCAATCTTAACAATCATATTTTCTATCATTTCTTTTTAACCAACTTTAAATCTTCAAGTTGAAATTTTAAGCAACATCTATCTAAAAATCAATTTTATGATAATTTAGAAAAAATTCAGATCGTCTATGTGTGTGTGTAACATGTTTGCGCGAGAGAAAGAAAAATTAAGATATATTTTGCATATTTAAGGGCTCTCAGGACCCTTAACAGATATCCGTGCATTCGAAAAAAACATCCTTCTTCAAACCGATGTAACTTAGCAATAAAACAAAACAATAATTTGAAATTTTTACCACATGATAATCACATATACTTACTTTATTTCTCAAATTTTCAGATAATTTGCAAACAAATTATAAAAGTTATAAAGAAATAAAAATTGGACAATTTTTCAAAAATTTGAAAATTAGTATTTTATACCCCGCAGGATTCTGAAGTACAAAATTTACAAAACTAATTTTATTTAGTATAAAAATGTTCACTTTTAAAGTTATAGAAACTTTTAAGAAATTTAGAGAAAAAATATTTTTTTAAATACAATTATAACAAAATTTTTAAGGGAAAAAAATTCAAATTCAAATAAAAAAATTCTATTACATTTTTTTTTAAATTGATGCATAAGTTATGAAGAGCCTTATTTTGAACACATGCATAAAATTTCAAATTGATATCATAAATAGGTACTGAAAAATCCTGCGTGCAAGCTAATTTTTTTATTTTTGTTTTGCGTAAAATGAAGTTAAAGATAAGATAGAGATAGGGTTACTTTAAGTTTCACTACTTATTTCTCAATAACTTCGGTAGTTTTCACAATATCAACACAATTTTGGTACCAAAATGCTCAAAAATATTAAGGCTTTTACATACAATTTTTTTCAATTGTATGTAAAAGCAATTGCAATTTAAGAGTCATGAGAGGTCTTAATAAAAATTTTAATGGTTTAATTTTTGATTTCGAGAAACTTTCAGATATGTATCTTACGAAAAGAGATACCTATAACATTTACTTTATTTAAGGCGATGATAAAAAAATGATGATATAAAAACATTATGATGTCTGTCAAACGGATTTTCTTGTAAACATTTTATTCAACATAAAATTTTAAAAATTGTAATAAAAACAAATAAAATTATATAGACTACGGGTATAGTTTAGAAGATTGTGCACACAAATTATAAAAGTTTGTAAGAACATCCCCTTATTTATAATTTCGATAAGAGGATACTACCTAAATCGTTTTTGTCAATTAATCAGAAATGATATGTGTATATAATAATACTATTTTATGAAGCATTATGTAAGAAAATGAAGTACCGAGTATTTTTAAATTAATCTAAATATATAAATCATTACTTTTCGGTTTACTTATATAACGGTAAATGAAGCCATGAAAAATTTCTCTTATGAAAGCAGAGAATATCTGCACTTAACTTCAAAAAACATAAGAATACGAGAGTAAATAAACGTTAAATCCAGCTCAAAAATATTTTAAAGCTGGGAGTTTTCAGAGCAAAAAAAAAACACTTTTTATGTAAAATTATTTCTTTACTAGATGACGTTAAAATAGATTGACTTATAGTTTCGGCGAAGTAAAAACGAAATTTGAACAATGATTTAATAAATTAGAATTACATAAATTTTATTCGAAAAACTTCAACTCCTATTTTATTCCATTTTACTTATCTTTAGATATTTGGTAAGAATTAAAAACATTAATGAATGTGCCTTGTGAAGAAATGTACTAGCTTCTCTAAATAATGTGAAAACTACTCGCACTCGATAAAAAATAGTTGTAGTAATTATATACATAAGGAATTGAGACACCTTTAACAAATTTCGTAACTCTTCTCTCAGTTAAACCAAGTTAATATCGACGATGAAGATAATAAAAAAACTATATTACAATGTTATTTAATTAGTCACCTTAATTTGCTGAAAATCGTTTAATCAACGTAATTAAATGAATCTATGATGTTTAAGTTAAAATTTTTGTTAAATTCTTTTCAAGATTTCTGGAATATAAAGATTTTAATAAAGATTACTTTAAAAAAAACCTGAGGATTTCAAATGTAACAACATAGAGATTTATTCTTGAAACTTGTCTATATTTTCCCTCCAGTCATTAGATAATTATTTTCCATAAGAACTGAATAAGAATATATATAAACTTTCGTATAAGAATGTAAATTCTAAAAATAATTACGAAAAATACGAATTATGACCCCTTAATATAAGTAGTAAAATGGAGTAAGTACTTAAGGAACATATCTACAATTACTGGGAAACCTTAAATTCGAAATTCCATGCAATAATATCTAAAATTTAGCTGTAGATCCAGTTATTGTAAAATATTCTAATCTTGAAAAATATTACAGACATTTGCTTCATTTTTTAAGTGTCGAGATTAATTTAAAAAATTATTATTAATAAATGTAGAATAACTAATAAAAGTAAAACAACAAACACTAACAAAAAAATATAGCTGAAAAAATTTTAATGCTGTTGTAGTTTAATATTTGGATAAATTTATTACATAATTAATGGATATATATTTATTTCTGCAACTAAAAATAAGATTGAAATGAATATATTTAATTTCAAACACATGACATTTTGTGAATTTTTATGATTTTATAAAAAAAAAGTAAAGAAAATTTTCCTTTTAGTATTACACTAATAATTATTAATAATTTAAATAATAATTTTTCTTCTTAGATTTATTAACAATGATATACACTATAGAAATGTTAATACAAAAACATGATGTTATAACATTCATAAAAAAATATGTTATTCCTGTTATGAAATTATGTTATGATATACATTTTGACACAAGTTACTATATAAGAATTCGCTAATGTTATAGGACTCAACATTACCTTACAAAAGTTATCAGTATATTATTTTTAATTGGATGAATTTTGCTTTAATAGAATCTTCAGAAGGTTAAAAATATCATCAAAAAGTCATACAATGCTTTTTAATGATTCATTTATAAGTACCAATCACTTTAAAACTACACAGAATAACCATTTTTACGAATATTCTGACGATACTTATCAGGAATATTCTTTGAAATCCACTCTTCCAAGATATATGGCAGCACGGGTTCCATGATGAGTATTTTAGCAGGGGAGGTGAATAGTTTTATAGCAGCAATTGCGTTTTCAGTGGATTGCGAAGATTGTCTTTTTTGTTCCGAAAAAAACAATTAATGTCAAAATTTAAGTGTCCAATTTTTTGTATGTTAATGAAGACCTTAGAAAACGATTTGACTATTTATTTTAAGTAAACAGTGTATATAATTAATTTTACTGTTGAATATCTTTAATTAATTAATTAGACCAAACTAATTAAAGTTCCCAGAGTTGAGTATTTTGCTTATGTATAGTCCTTAATTTTCAATGTAGTGAATAATCAAAATATATATATATATTGCATGAAAAATACTGCAGTAAATCATAATGCGGTAAATAAAGGGTTAAAAGAATTCCTGTTTACTTTTCAGTTATGTATTTTTTACTACTTTTTATGTATTAATTAACATCTTTCAGTCGTTTAAGAAAACTAGTTATTTTAATCTATAACAAATGTCACTCATCTGAAATTATTTTTTAATAAAAGCATTGATTTTGGTATATTTTATCACGTCTAGTACTATAAAGATACTTTTATCCTATACTAAAATTGTGTATTCTAGGACGTGTTTACATAGATTTACGTATTGTACTATAATTGTTGTTTATTTATCAGTAAGCTATTGATAAATCTCTAAGCTTCTGATAAATCTTTGCCCAAAATAAGATACAAAATTGTTCCTCGATCTTCAAAATTAATGATACAAGGATTACCATGTTTGGTCATGAAAAAGATTGTAAAACAAGAAAACTCTCTCTTCGGAAGTAGGGAGCGATTTGTATGGACCCGCCTTTTTCTAGTATCTTTCTCTGGTCCGTCCTCCATTCGGTTGTGTATTCAAAGAGGTCATGCTTGTCTTCAGCAGATGTGGAATCAATTCAACAAAGGAGAATGCAATGAACATCAATTAGTGGAAGTCTTGTCTATTCTTATGCAAGTCACATACGTATCTACGTAGTCTTGGCAAGGGTACGAGGCTTTCTTATAATTCTTAGGAAGTCATAAATAGAGACATTTTTTCCTAAAATTAATAAACCATTAATTTTGAATTTAAATGCATTGCTTATTTTGTGTTAAAATCAAGTGTTTATTTGTTTATTTCAAATGCGGGGAGTGTGTGTAAGTTATTTTCAAAGTCACAAAAGTACTTTAATTTTAGAGTTAGTGACAAGAAGAAGACATTGCTGTAGAGAAAATGATAACTATCAATAAAAAATTTAGGTTTAAATTCAGAAAAGAGTAGAATTTTTTACAATCCTATAGATATTTCTAAATTTATATATATTCTGGAAATAATAACGCTTACTGTTAACTTGTTTAAATCTACATCCTTCCTACTTCTTAAGGTATCCGACTACGTTCGTAACCATGATTTTACAAAAGCGTATAAATGGATAATATTTGTGATATTTAGTGTTATTTAGATTAGAAAATGTATAAAAATTGTTTTAAGAATATTATTACAATAAAAAAATTATTTAAATGCAATATTTTGACAAAAAGTGAACAAAGAATCACCAATTTCCAAAATTATCTATTCTTCTATTATAATAATATTTTGCCTGTATATAGCTCAGACCTCTGTACAGAGGCTCAACTAGAATTTTTGAAATATATAACTTAGAAGTGGGTTTATCCATGTTTTACGACAACAGAGGGGAGAAATTTTAAGAAAAAAAAAACACGGATAATTATTTCGATTGGTTGTAATTCTGAAAATTATGGGAACTTTTAAAAAAAAAATAGTTCAGATTTTCTGGATAAGTCTTTATTTTATATAAGCACACACACACACAAAATATTATTATTTTAGAAGCATTTTTTATAAAAGGAGACATTTTGAAAAAAGGTTAATCTAAGTTAATTTTTTGCCAAAATATTGTAATTAAATGCTTTTTTTCTCAAAATGTCCTTAAAACAATTTTATACATGTATTCTAATCTAAATGACACTAAATATCATGAAAATTATCCATTTATGCACTTCTTTAAAATCACGGTTCCGAACGTAGTCGGATACCTTAATAAACTTATTCCACCGCTTTATCTTACTGAACAAGATTAAGCAAAGAAAAGGAAAATAGGAAATAACTAGGCAAAAAATGGTATGTATGTCCCATATTGATTAATAAATATCTAACTTCAAAATTCAATTTTACGAAAAGAGAATGAGCAGGATATTTTTCAAGACTGGAACAAGTTTTTCTACGAGCATAAAAGTTAAAACAATTTAAAAATCAAATGTATTATTTACAAAATACTTGAGATACTTTAATTACTTTAACTAGGTTATTCTTTTTGATGAAGTAACTTCCAAAGCGCTTCTTTAGTTGACTTTTTTTTAAGAATCTTAAAAACCTTAATGTGAAATATCATTATAAATGGTTGAATTGCGCCTTTATATAAACAAATGGTTTAGAGCAGCAGTTCTTAAACAGTGGTCCGTTTACCCCTGGAAATCCTCTATGCTTTTCTAGGGGGAAAGGCATGAAGGTCTCATTTGATGTTAAGATTGCCCTGTTTTAGATTGACCTCTCTTCCTTGAAAATCCTCGTAGAAAAAGGAAATATGTGCCATCCTAGACTAGATCATTAATTACCCTCAATGGAAAAAACTCTACTAGAACGCGTATTTCGATCAAGAGTATTGTCAGTTTAATTCTTTTTAACTTCATATTTATTACTACAACGCAATATTTTCAAAAAATATATCGTAGAAACACACGTGCAAAAAAAAATCTGTATAAGTAGTAAATCCAGTCTTAGGATTATTGAGGAAACTTCAAATCAATCAGCCATGTGTTAAAAGTCAACGGGTGAGATGTTCCAAATCTTGGGTATGTACCATTTTATGAGTAATATTAGTGCAGAAATTTCACAAACCACTTTCGTTTATCGTGATTGATTAATAACAAAATGCATCTAATTAAAAATAATAATCGCATATTAAAATGTAAAATATTGCTTTTTTTTATTTTTTAAAAACTCTAAAATTTTTATTTGAAATAACATCGCACTAAAACTACACCAAAGTATCGGTAAAAGACTCCGAATCTCTTAACTTTAGTCAGATGAGGAGAATAATGCCTGATCTGATATCAACCTTCACAATAAATCCGATATTTAGAGACTCTTTAATTAGAGTCCACAATAACTATCTTTTTACTGGGATACTGTAATTTGCAATAAATACAAAATGTTCCAAAATATATACATTTAGAAAAAATTACTTAATTCTGGTTCATACCACCAAGTCTCCTTCATTATATAATCATAAATTCTTTAATAAAAATATTAAACATTATTAGAAACTTTATTTTACGTTGGTCATTGCTTCTTTTAATGAATAAATTTCCTTAACGGTTCTATATTTGGTAATGAAGTTTGAATAATCGTGAATGGATAGAATGACAGCGCTAATATAACACAGAGTAATTTAAGCGGTGATTACAGTGTTCACTTGACGCAGTCAGTAATTTAGCTCAAATCTGAGGTCAAAGAGGAGGACTCGGCGTCAAGTATACAGCACAGTTCATCCCTTTCATTGTATTGGCGAACGGTGAATAGATAGTTACTACTCCCTATAAATTTTCATGGGGCCACATCAATATTGCTTGTTTATACCTTAAAGCTAATTCTAAGAGTAAGTATACATTTAAATTGCTGTTTTAAGCAATAATTTATTACTATGCACTCTTATGTACGCAGATTATCTTAAGCATTTATCTAAAATATATAATCCTTAACAGGAGAGAAGGAATTTCAAGTATCGTGCAACTTCTTAAATTGATTCTCTAGTCTTAGTGTCTTTATTGATGTTTTGGAAAATCAATAACAACTAAAAGTTAAATGTGTAACACTAATGAAATTTAATGGATTCATTGATAAAAATGTCCAAAAGAAGAGAAGTATATCTAAAGTACTCAACCCCTCAAAAAAGAAAATTATTGAGTATATTTAGGTTCCATTTCACGTATCAAGATATCAATAAATGGTGTTCTAAAAATAGATGTTTATATGAAACTATTACGCAAATAAGATCATATGACATTATAGTCAGAGAGGAGTTAGTTTACATTGGTAAAATTTATCAATGATAAAAACACACATAATATCCACAATGATACACATGGGGGGAATAGTTTGGTGTATATGAAAGATGAATTTTTTAATGAATATATAAAACTGCATATGTTTTTTTACAAAAGCTGTTGATTTAACCAAAATATGCTCCATTTGCTTCAATACACTCTTTCCAATGAGATTTTAATGCATAGATGTTTTTCGTAAAAAAATTATGATCTTTAGAATCAATAAACTCTGATATAGAATTTTAAGACTGTCTTCATTTCTACACTGTTCATACCTTAAAAAATATTCCAAATGCTTAAAAAATTAAATTCAGTTGGCGAAAGATTTGAAAAGTATGCTGGACACTGCAGAATTTCATATTTTAATACTTTAATTTCACAACTGTTTTTGTACGACGTGGCTGAGCGTTGTAATGGAGAAGTATAGGGAAATGTCGATTAAAACAAGTAATAGTCATACATTTTTCAATTTGTCTTGGTATCGCAATGTTGTATGGTCTGCTTTCATGCTGATAGTAAATTTTTGTTGATACAAATTAGATTAATTAAAACAAGTAATGGTCGTACATTTTTCAATTTTTCATGCATTTTATCAATGTATTACAAGTATTTTTCTGCAGTAATGATGATCGTACGTTCAACTGATCCAATTAAGTTCTCATCGATTCGGTTATTGATGTACACCTTCGTTCATTTTATTCACCTTTCCAATTTCATAAAGGTATGGCAATGTTGTTGTATGGACTGGTTTCATTCTGGTAGTAAATTCTTGCAGATACAAGTTATATTTCTTTTTATTAATGCTTTCAGAGATCAGTGTTCAGAGCATTCATTTAGTTTTGGGTCTATCATGCTTTTCATTTTGTAGGAAAAAATCGCCAGATTGATATTTTTCAAACTAACGCTGCACTTTTCGTTTATTAACAGTAATCTCCTCAAATTCCTGGTTTATATTATGTACAGCTCTTGCAGCATTATTACCAAGTTTATACTCATGTAAAATATTAAACGAATATCGGTTGAATTCATATTCTTATAAAATTCGAAGCAAAAAACAAAATGGAACACTTTTGAGAAAAATCTTTGTTGAAAGGTGATTCTGGAAATGGAGTACGAATGTAAGAGCGGTCCTACCAAAAACAAAAGCTGTCCAAAAACAGGGAAACAAAGGTTCACAAGTAAAGAATATCTGACTTTTCTTTTACACAAACCCAATTGTTATCAGAGTTTATAATTAGGGGTGTGTAGTATTAATTAAGATCATTTATCCAAGTACAGTCAGACCTAGATTTTACGAGCCTTTATTTTGGGAATCTATCCCTTGCATGAACTTTAACACTAAAAGTTAAGAAGG
This sequence comes from Trichonephila inaurata madagascariensis, assembly GCA_019973955.1. Lineage (NCBI taxonomy): Eukaryota > Metazoa > Arthropoda > Arachnida > Araneae > Nephilidae > Trichonephila > Trichonephila inaurata. The sequence continues at coordinate 217,885 of BMAV01000553.1, read as the reverse complement.
AAAGTTAAGGAACTAAGCACATATAAAATATAATGAATATCTATTTAATTAATTTTGCCCTTAAGAACTTTTTGGGGGGATTTAGCGAATTCATTAAATAGAGGTCCAACTGTATATATATCTAAAAACATTTTACAATCCAGAAATTAAAATGAAATCTTTTCTAAAAATTATTCGACTTATTAATGTAAACTATTACTCTCTGTATCGAAATTAATTATACAATTTCTAACTTTTATATAATTATATTTATAGCAATTTTTAATATACTAAAATGAACGTAATTAAAAATATATCACATTTTAGGTGATTATGCTCTGAACATTCAACAGTATTCAATAATATATACCAATAAATCAACCATAATTTCTTTACTAAATGCCAGACACTGAGGAAGTATTAGCTCTAGAATTTTAATTACAGGAAAATGATAATTTAATTAAATGTATTTGATTTTTATATTAAGATACGGAAGAATAAACTAAAAGCAATTTACTAATTGATAACCAAGTGCTTTTCATTTAATAATGTGGAGAGGTGAATTAATTCTATAACATTTACATATGGGACACTTAATTTTTTCATCTTACCATTTGTCAAGACTTTTAAAAATTCAGTTTGAGCCATCCATGAATTAACCCCCCTTTTTGTAAATAATAAGCGCTGAAAAATACTCGTCACCTTATGAATTTGAGATGATTTATATTTAAGTTTCAATTTAGAAAATTCAATGCTGTGACGTCTCTCGCGTCCTTCTGCTAACATAACTCCTATGTTCTTTGACGGCCACGATTAATGGCAAAACCTTTCCAACCCAATACCAAGAAGATAAACGAATGTAACATGTAAATGAGATATACTTTAAAAGGATAGAAGCTTTGATGATAAGATATAGCGCGGCAAGTTTAGAGATAGCTTAGTGTGGAATCTTTCAGATCAAGAGTTAGCAGTCCGATAGCCTTGGAAGGAATAGAAGTCCATTGTAAAGAAGTTGGAATCGTCGTATATAAAGTGACATTATAGATATCTCTCAATCACTATAGGAAGGAGATCTGCAAAAGGTAATATTTAGGTATAGGAAGTTAGATGAATCGGTTTATTTATTATAATTAAGATAAATGTTCTAGTTGCGTGATCTGACTTAAATACAAGGTTTAATTGGGTGTTAACTCTCACTTTAATTAAAGTTGTTAATTAGAATTAAGTAATATAAGTTATTCTTAATAAAAGTTGTATTAAGAACAAATATGTCTCATCATTTTGATAATCCCACACCTCTAGCTTACGCGGATCCGGAACGACTTAGTCATCACAGGATGGCTATGTCGCAATGCGTTAAAAAAGAAATGAAAAGAGCAACCACACACCGGTACTTCTTACGAAGCAGATAATAAAAACTATTGATACATTTTAAATATTTCTTAACAATAATTAAATTGTTATATCAACATGTTTAAACCAAAAGGGTAACTACAGCATAGGTTGTTCAAAAACTTACCAAACGTAATTCACTTCAATAGAATGAAAATGTTTGTCAAAAATCAGAATAAATAGCATAACCATATGCAACTATATAAAATTTAAGATCGAAATTAGTACTGAAGTCTGGAAGAAACCACGATATAAAATCCAAATCAATCCAACAGTGCATTCAGAAGCCTACTGAGTTTTTATTTAGATTGTTTAAAACTGACCCCATCTCGTTGAATAGCAAGCCGACTGACTTATATTTTACTTACGTTTGTGATTGCCATGCTTTCTTCCAAAGCTGTAATGAATATCTTTTCGTAAAAAGATAAATAAATGAATTCTTCCTTCACGTATGAAGCGCATTTTAGGGTACAGCCTCACAATAAACCTTCCGTATCCAAAGGGAACGTAATACTTGATGCTGCATTTGTGAATGGAAAGAGTGAAATGGTGTGAACATCTCCATTAATGATCATTGGTGACTCATGGAGATAAATACGAGACATTCTGATATATTCTGCTCAGAATTTATTGTATTCATATGTATTATGAGAACAAATTCATTTTCATGAGACAGGTTGCATTTTGACAAGCAATTGATAAGCTTTATTTTCTCTGAAGAAAACTTTCAAATGAACTTAGAACTATATTTCTCAAACTTGAGCCTAATCAAAGGTATTTTGTATACTCTAGATTAGGAATATCTTAAGAGAGTTCTTTTGTATAAAAGTGGGAAAATTTTCTCCCACAAAATTCATCAGTATCTTTCTTGGGTTCCATTTTGTGTGTGATACTGCTTCCAATTGAGTAGTAATTCATTAAAATTTTTCTTTAATTAAGAAACTTACGTGTTTTGTTCATTTTATTTCTGCCTATCTTTTTTTTTCTGTACTGATAATGAGTCATCAAAATATTTTTTCATCCATATAATTTTTATATAAAATCAAAAAACTTATCTCAATTGTCTAGAGTAGACAATTCAAAGCAGGCATTCGATAATTCATCTTTATTTGACTGTCAGCAATACATCATTCAGCCTTTCTTGAAAATGTTTAATTTCTGTCAACAAAATAATTAAAATAAATCTTTTTTCAATAGTATTGCTTACATGAATGAAAACCTTGTTATAGTTTTTAATGCACTGGCATTGATTTAAAAATAAGTTATTGAAAGTAATATTATTGCAATTGTTTCAGAAATATTACTACTTTCGTGTGTTTGTGGTAGTATATATAAAAATCTGTTTCATAATATCGATTTATAGTCATGTCTCTTTATATTAAAATTCTTTGAATGGCATAAAAAAACTTATGATTATTCATAATTTTAATACTTCATTTCTTTGCTAATTAATATTAATCATTCTTTGATAATATAGTTAAATTTGAAATTTTACATTTAATTAATATTAGTGAAGAAAAAATAAATATAATAATGCTAGTACAGTAGTGCCCCGAAAACTCGTATTAGATAACCCGGAAGTCCACATAACTCGGCCACACCCTTGCAGATTTGATACCGAACAAAACATTATGGCCGATGCAGAAATTATTGCTGCTGTCACGATTATGGAAAAATGCCGGAAAATTACGAAGACGTTAGCATTGAAGACGCCGTACAAACTCCTAAAATATCACAGAGTAAAGGACTAAAAGTTTTCTATCACGTTCTTCAATGTTTCGGACAACATGGTGTGTCGATTATGGACTTACTGCTCCTTAACTGTCTTTGTGATGAAGCATCAAAACGCAAAGTTCAGAACGGAAGAAAACAGAGCATTACGCATTTTTTTTAAAAAAGGTAGCCAGTTTTTGCAGACTTACTTCATTTTCATTTTAGACAGTATAAAGTATTTTCTGTAGTGTGTCTTATCAAGTAAATTACTGTATAATATGTATTAAATAATTTTCTTGGAGTAAATAATTTATTTTCTCATGAATTACGTACTTTTCTTTTGTTTAAAGATATTTGGGTAGGTCATTTTATGTTGTATTCTCAAGCAAACAATATATACAAGGGCAATACAATATTTTCTGAGGAAGCTCTAGTACTAATTCTTTTTTTAATTCCATTCTCGATAACCCGTCATTTTCACAAATTCAACCATTCTTTGGTCCCCATTAGATCTGGTATTTTTGGGACTCTACTGTTATATTAAAAAGGGAAGTTTTCCATTGTAATATCGAAAGTTGCTAACTTTAGTAAATAGAATACTTGCACGAGAAAAAAAATTGAGGTATCGAAAATAAATCAACTGATACTTTAATAAAATTAAAAAATTAATAAGTATACAGGGAAGTTGATTTATTTTTTCAATAAATATTTATAATCAATACAAATAGCGTTATATAACCAAACAAAAAACATCATAGAATCAAGAATTTATTTTCTTTCATCAGTTATCTCAAATTAGAAATATGCAATTAAAGTTGTAATTGCACTGTATTTAAAAAGATTTATAATGCTAAAATGATAAACTATAATCATAAACTGAATTGAAAGTATAATTTTAAAAAATGACGCACTTCATACTTTATATAAATACCAATGAAAAATAATGGAGGTCTAACATTAATTTTCAAATTTTATCAAAATGATTCATTATTTTATTACTAAATGATCATTTAACCTTCTGCTCATATTACTATATTGTTATAGGAATATTTGGCTAACAAAAATTATAGTGCTCAAAAATTCAACAATAGCAAAATTACCATTTACTAAGAAAAAATGAAATTATTTGTAATATAAACTGAATTTTGCAAAATGAGAAAAATCTGTTCCCAAATGATTTAACTCTCAAAAAAAATTTTCAATTTTATTAATAATATATGTTCAACATCGGTAAAAAGAAAAATCATACAAATACGTCGAAAGAGAGTAATAAGGATTAAACATGCCAGAATGTGCCAGATTAAACATTAATTATTAAACATTTAATTGCTTAAGCATGATAGTCTGTAATTTTTATTTTTTCCGTATCAATTTTAATTTATTACATATTATTTAATTTTGTGATTATTACAATTATTTTTTTCCTAAACTATCCTTTGGTTTTAACGAAACATTAAAAAAATCTAAAAATATATGGGTTGAATTCAGTTCGGAAACGGTAAAAGTTTGTATGTTTATGAATATTTACATACTCTAATACAGTGTCGTTTTTACTACAACTTAACTTACTAAGGTTATCGACGTAATGGACTCAACAAAAGTGTAAAGTTCAGCTTATGAGATGAGTCAATATTTATAAATCGGAAAGAATAATACTAAAAATAAAAATCAGATTTTAGAAGAGTTTCACCAACTAAAAGCTTTGCTTGGGGCAAATAATACGAACAAGAATGTAAAAGAAAAAAAGAAGATAAATTATCTGGACACCTTTACTTGACAAAAATCCTTATCATATATATAAAAAAATAACTTCTTAAGCTCAATTTGCTGATCCCTTTATTAAGTGATTGAACCATAATTATCAGACTCGCAAAAAACGGATTAAATTAAATAATAATAAAGAAAGTGGAGTACCTTAAAAAGATTAAGTCCAAATATATATATTGATAGGTCACTATTGATTGCTTCTAGAAAAGGTAAGAAATTTGAGTAGTAAGGAAAGATTAAGCGTCATTAACACAACTAACTTTTATTACATACATACATATTTGTGTGTGTTTGTGTGTTAAAAACCCTCTCGATAGGAAATATATCTAAATTTGGATAGGAGCAATACTTCAGTATTTACAAGCTGAGCGTTGCTTTGGATACGAGATTAATACTTAACTAGATAATTTTCAAAAAATGTGCTTTAATAGATGTAATGAGAATAAATATTCATTATAAATTATCTATATAAAAAAATTCAAGTTTCAAATTATTTCTTTATATACAAATTGGAAGGAAATTAAGATACTTAATGAAAGTGTATGTCTAAATTTAAAAATCTCTATTTACATAACACTTTTCACATTCCTTTTAATAAAAAGATAAGGGAATTTCTCTCTTAGTTCATTTGTAAGTTATGTGGATTGATGCTCTTTTTAACAGCTTTGGAACAAAAAAAATTTTAGAGCAACTACGCTTCGTAACGAAGTCTAAAAAAGTAATGCAATTTTTACTTTTCACATAAATTCCTTTGAAAAGTTAAATTTCATCGATTTTATTCTAAGGTTATATTTGAAAATCAAAATATAGTCCCTTTTGCATAAAACAAAGCAAATGTAAGTAGGAAACAGAAAAAAGATAAATAACAGTAACTTGAACATGAGAAAATAATGAAAACTTACAGAGAAGTAATAGTAATAGTTTTATAATATGCCTTTATAAAACAATTGTATATTGATGCGATTTTGCTGAGTTATCTACATGTAGTATTAAAATAATTGTTAATAATATTACTTAATATTTTTAAATAACTCAAATTATCAGTAAATATAACTGTTGTTATTCCCTCCCTATGATCTTCAGGTCACCTAAATATAGTTGCAAATGAAACATTTTTGACAAATTTATAAATAAACATTTATGTATACAATATGTACATATATATATATATATTATCATGATTACTTAAACCTAGTTAAAATTAATAATAATCCAGTTAAAACTAATTACTTGGATGCATCATTATATATTAAGGATTATAAATTACATAGTAATATTTATGATAAAATAGGTGCTTTTAATTTTAACATTCTTTAAGTGCCATACTGAAATTCGAATTTATCAATCTCTATATATAGAAATATTATTTTTAACTATATTAATCATAATAATGTATTAGTTAGCGATAAATCTAATATATATTTAAGGTTTAATAACTTTATTAACCAATGTATTGAATATGATTATCCTGTTAACTTTCTTTTTACTCTTATATTTCTAATAATTCTCAGTGAATTGACAACATATATTAATAATAGCATTTATAATTAGTCATACATTTATTCAATAGATGATGCCACATGTTTAATAAATTAATAATATTATATTTCATTTAAATATTCTTGTGTACGTTTGAGATTTTTTTTTTCTATAAAATTTTATATCAATATTTAAGGTTTTTTAAATGTATATATATAGACATAAAATTATTTTTTCATAATTCACTAATTTTAATTTATGCGATTCTCCAATTTTTCCTTCTTACTGAGCGGAAAACATACTTGCTGTACTCACGAAGTAAGTCTTCCACCTACTTTATTGCATAGACTTTAAATAGTAGCAGGCTATAGTTTTATTGTTATATTTTAATAGCATAGTGTATTTTGTATTTTATTTGTAATATTTAAATTTCTCCTAATATTCCTTCCTTTCCCTATGGCTCAATAGTATAGGCAAATTACAGCTGAAGGTTGAATAGCCCTAAAACAGTTTAAATCTGCAATCTTGGTTCCTAAGGGCAGGAGTTTTATATTTTACTACTTTGGCTAATATTTCCTACTATCTTGACTAGTTATATATATATATATTTCATTGCTTTTTAATTACAATGTCACCCATCAGAAGCAAATTTGATATTTTAATCTTTTGCTTTACTTTTTTTTCTTGCAAAAGAAGTATAAACTTTGACTTTTACGCAGTCACATTATTTGCATATATGTTTGTAATGCACAAAACAATTATCAAGCAACTGGGGTAAGAAAACTATTTATCAGTAAGAATACAATAAGAAATAATATGAGTAAAAGAAAAGCCCTTGATTCGAAGATTAAATTTCGAACGAAAGCGTATTTTTTTGACAATTTTATAAATTGTGTGAGTTATTTAATATTCTTATAAACTTGGTATAATTAATATAATACATGTTATCTGATGAAAGTAACTCAGACCTGAAATTTTCGGATAAATTCAAACTTGCTAAGTCTTAAAACTTACTCTGATATTTACTTTGTCGGATTTTCAAAATTCAAGACAGACAAATATCTACAAGCTAATGAATTGACTGATTTTAGTTCAAATAAGTCGCTGATTAAAGTCTCCTCCTAGAAATTTCATTTCGAAAAGCGTTGAAACTGAGGATTAACATTCTCAGACTAAAATAGATTTAATACTACTTGAGACTAGCTCTAGCATTTCCCAACTCTTGGTGGTTCTGAAGAGCTTTCTAGAATATATGGCTTATGAACATATTCCTTAAGTACAGAAGCTCCTAATAAATTAAGACGATATAATCTAATTCCTTTATATGAAATACCCACTGCTTTTTTCTGAGACAAAAAGTAGCTCTGTTTTTTTTTCTTTTGAGAAGTTTGATTCAAATGAATTATGTAATTATGTTTGAGTTCATTCATATTTTTTTCCATGTTTAGACAAACATTTTGGAAAAAGTATTAAATTATAAATGCTCAATTTCAAGTGGTTTTAACTCTATTTCTGTTTTTTCTAACAAGAATGATTTTCTCTACTTTTTTCATACTTTAAATTGGTTCTGATTTTTAATTTAAGAACAAAAGTAAATGTAATAACATTTGAGCAATACAAATCTAAAACACTATTAAAACATACTATACTAGAGCTTATAAGTACTAAACTGATTTTTTTTAATTCTTCGATATCGTTTTGAAATCCTTTGAGGTCCACTGAGTAAGCCAGAAAAACAATTTAAGAATATTATACGTAAATTTAATCCCAGCAGTATGAAAATACTAACTTTTACTATTAACTATAATGTACAAACACTTAAATAATTTAGAAAGGAAAGTACAACAGATTTAATTAAAAAAGTAAAATGTAAATAATGGTTTCTCCAAAACTATATTTAAAAAAAGGCATGAAGAAATTATGAATAACTTAAAACTTTACAGTCTCTTTGAGGGAAGAGAAGAAAAATATTATACAGAAAAGAGAAACACTTTTGCTAATTTTGATCTTTAAAAGCAAGAAATTTATTTATATTTAAAAATTTTCAGAGTATGCCTTGTGTTAGAGCAATTATTTCTCCATTATCATCCCATTTAAATCTATCTCCTCTACTTAAATATTTACTAAAAATTACCAAAAAGATAACTTTTTAAAGTTCCAAGACTTTCTTAAAATTTAACTAATTTAATATACATATATATATGTAATAAAAGACAAATTGTAATTCCTACAAAGATAATGAATGAAATTGGATTCTAAAAACATATCAAACCGACCAAAATATAAGTAAAATAAATGGTTCAAAAGAATATCGTTCTAAAATTAGATAAAAATAGAAATTACAAGTATCAGAGTTATAGAGCTATTAAAATTGAAAATACCGAAAGAGTCATTGGATTAAAAGGGAGACCTACTAGTATTTTTAAAGCTGTCACTGAATTAGGCAAGTGAATTAAAGTTAAGCAATGATTTACGGATCCACCTTCTCTGTACAGCAAAAATTTCGAACATAATAGAAAAAACAGTACTATTTGAAAATAGGCCTATCTACACTTGGAAGGAACACAAGATAATAAAATAATGAAAAATGGATGTATACTATATATATATATATATACCCAGTTCTTCTCTATATATCCCCAATTAATTTTATTAATAGTTATTTGCGCAAAAAAAAATTCTAAATTGTAAGGATTCAATTCTTTTGAAGATTAATAGCTTATTATCGTAGATTTTATCATGAATGTTTATTTATTCTACTTGGATATACACTGCTGGCCACCGTAAATGCAACACCCTGAAGGAAGCATGCAAATAATATGAAATTTACTACATGCATTAGCGGATGTGAGATATGCAAATGATTATAGAATTTCAGCGCAGACACACATCACGCGCTCCTGTAGTGCCACCTCAAAGCGCTATTTAAGGCTTGAAGATTTCGACGATTTCAAGTTCGGCAATTGTGTTTTTCTTGTGGTTTTTTCAAAAAACGATCGGTTATGTCTAGTAAAAAACAGCAATCACCTTTTGATCAAGTATCCGAGTTCGACAGAGGAAGGATAGTGGACTACCGAGATTGTGAATTATTTTTCAAGGAAATCGGTAGCCGTGTTGGACGAAATCAAACAACTGTAATGCAGATATGTGACCGTTGGATGCAGGAGGGTACGACGGACCGACGTGTTTGATCGCATCCACCTCAGTGCACCACTTCACGTGAGGACAGGAAAATTGTGAGCGTGGCAGTGACGGATAGCTCAATCACATCACGAACCATAGCACAGCACATTGAGTCTGTAACGCATCACTCAGTGTCTGCGCGTACCATTCTACGCCGTTTACAGCAGAGTGGTCTGCCCGCAAGACGTCCATTGCTTGGTCTACCCTTGACGCAGATCTCAGACGTCTCCGCCGCCAATTGTGCGATGAAAGAAGGATGTGGGCGGCAGAATTGAATGAAGTTGTCTTTTCTGACGAGTCATGCATCTGTCTGCAACACCACGATGGTCGGTTCCGAGTCTGGAGACACCGTGGAGAGAGGATGCTGAGCAGCTGCGTTATCAACGCCACACTGGTCCTGAATCGGGTATTATGGTATGGGGCGGTATTGGATATCACTCTCGCACTCCTTTAGTACGCATTGCCGGTACTTTAAACAGCCAGCGCTACATCTCCGAGGTGTTGGAGCCAGTTGTCCTTCATTACCTTCAGGGCTTATTCACAGCCATATTTCAACAGGATAATGTGCAACCACACGTGGCACGCATTGTCCAAAGGTTCTTCGTCAATCACCATATTGAATTGCTTCCCTGGCCGGCTCGATCTCCAGATCTTTCACCAATAGAAAACATATGGTCCATGGTTGCTCAACGATTAACCCAGATTACACCCCCAGCTGCCACAGCAGATCAACTTTGGTCAACCAGAACAGCTGCTTAATCTGTTATACCCCAAGAACACATCCAAAGTCTCTTTGAATCAATGCCGAGGCGTGTGGCAGCGGTGATCTCCAACAATGGCGGCTACTCTGGCTATGGATTCTGGCAGGAACCACACTTCACAGAAGTCTATAAATTTAATCATTTGATACTTTTCAACATGTTGTCTACAAAATAAATTTTGTTGTGCTATCTCTTGTCTTTTTTGGTGTTGCATTTACTGTGGCCAGCAGTGTACTTATAATTATTTATATATTTAAATTAGAAAAAGTTAAATTTATTCATTCCTATAATTTTGTTTTAAATTTAGTAATATTTTATAGACAAATACAAAGCTATTCCTAGAGTTTCTCAAGTATGTGTAGCATGTATCTTAATAAAAGTACTTTATAATTAGTTTAGTACTAATAATTTTATATTTTTTGCAAAGCGCTACAATTCAGCCAATAATACTAAGCCTTAAATTTGTTTTTGAGTCCAGAATCTGGCAATAACTTGTTTATTATTCACAGATTCATAGTGGGCTATGAATTTTTGAATCAAGTTTTAGGAAATTTACCTTTTTCTTGTAATGGATTTATAAATCCTATACATTATTTTTGATAGTATTTCATTCAGTTTTATAAACAGAAAGGAGGAAGGTTAGCTAGCCACAAAACTGGTTAAACCACACTTTTATATAAATTATTTTGTGTATAAGAGCTGTCCTAAGTCATCAATATTTATAATATTCCATCCAATTTTTTTACATTTCAGTATCTGTTTTTCAGGTTTCATTTATCTTTAGTATTCCAATAGGATTTCTATCTTTCTAATAGAATGTTCTAAGACATTATTTGATATGTTTTTCTCGCAATTTTGCCTTCAGTATAGCTCAACTATTGAAGTAGATTCAAAGAGTAAAATCAATTACTTCTGAATATTCTTATGTTTTTATTTTTATAATTTTATTTTTTTTTCCATTTTTATCCAGTAATTTAGCACACTTATTTAAATTCTGTCGTTCCTTCTTTAGTTTTTGTAGTCCGTTTATGAACTTTCGCTCATTAACATACATGTTCATTTATTTATAATACTAAAGGCATCCGACTAAGTTGACCAATTTTTCAAAAATTGATTTTCAGAAGAATTTTATTCTTTTAAAGAACATAATGCGATTTTGAAGGACATGATGCAATTTTAACTCCATTGAATACTTCTTGATTCATCTTAAGTGTCACAAACCACAGGATAAAAAATATTTTATAAGCATTTAAATTTGATGTTAATGCTTTTTGATCAAAATTATTGAATGTTCTAAACTAAAAATTTCTGTAAAATGGGATTTAATATAACTATCTTATAAAACCTGAGGTTTGTTATACTCAAAAGGACTCAAAGCATATGTATTATAAATTTCATTGAATTTAATTTGATTGTTTTGTACATATCCCGTTTTTTATGCGCAAATTATCGAGAAAATTTCATTCTTCCAAAAAAGTATTCCTATAAGTTAGATAAAATAAATACTATAAAAACACCTTGAAAAACTCTGAAGTTTTACATGTTATTCCTTCTTCCTCAATACTTATATTTCTCTTTTTTCTAATGGCCCTAACAGCAAACACTTAAAAATCACTCTTTCAACCTAGTTGGATACCATTCCCGATACCCAGATCTGGCCTACTACACCACGGTTGAAAAACTGATATAAATTAATGCCCTATTTTCAAAGAATTATTTTATTTAAACACATTATTTCTTTTTGATTAATTTCAAAGTGTTAAAAAATGCATCTATTCTGAGAATTTTTTTAAATTTTCTTATTGTAATATTGTTTTAAAATTTCATTTTTTATTTGATTATACTATAGATTTTTTTTGATTATACATATTACTTGCTATAAAGATGTGGTATGAATATCTCATTTCAACAGCAAGTAATGTAAAAAATAATTAAAATTAAAGGCTACATCCTTTTAAAATAACATTTATTTTAATAATGGTTAAAATTCTTATACTTATCTAAAAAATTACATCAATAAAATTTATTTTAGTGTATATATATATGTGTGTGTAATGAATGTACGGAAAAATATCCCAATAATATTATGATTTTTTTCTTTCATTCCTCGTTTTATTTGCGTATTTTACTTCCTTTTTAATTTCATGAATAATCAGAAATATTTATGTTAAATTTCACATTTATTCTGGAAACATTTTGTGAAAAATTTATTTTAAAATACGTCATTTTAACTCATGTAAAAGCCCAGTAGAGGGCTGATAATACGGCATTCGATTAACCGGCAATCCGGATAACTCGGCCACTCTCTTACAGGTCAAAAAAACGTAGACAAAACAGGACATTGTATATTTCTTTGAAAAAATGTTGCCCGTTTTTGTAAATTTGGCAACTTAATTTTCATTATAGACAGCTTTATACCTCCTTAAAGAATTTTTCTGTGATGTGTCTGATAACAGGTAAATTATTGTATACTATGTATTCATTGGTATTCATTTTTATGTAGTAAATTGTCTTTCTCTTCATAAAGTATGTACTTTTCCTTTGTTTAAGGGTATTTGAGCAATTTATTTTCTGTAGAATTCTGAAGCAAACAATACATACAAGTGCAATGTAATATTTTCTGAGAAAACTCTTGCACTTATTCTTTTTTTAATCCCATTCCTGATAACCCGCAATTTTCAAGCATTTTCACAAACTGCAAAAATTTTTCAATTTGAAAAACTAAATGAAGATAAATCCCTAATATTAAAAAAATCACTATTCGATAAAATTTATTATAAGATAAAAAAAAACTGTTTTTGATGTGTTTTTTATTCGCATACATTTAATTTTATTTTTAATTCAGAAATGTATTACATAGACCTTTAATTTTTTTAAAAAAAAATAACCTTTATTCGATGAGCTTGAAAATAAAAATGAAGCTTTCGAACTTGAAAATAAAAATTGTAAAGTAGTATGTTGTCTGTTTGATTAATATAAATACTTAGAATCAATTAATATAACTGAGTGAAACACTGAGAGAATTGACAACAGCTAAAATAATCATGAAACAGCAGTAGTGTTCATTAATCATTCAAACGATTTCCACTTCCTCAATCAAAGGGATCAATGCTCCTTTTTTGTATGAACTAGGAGTCTGCAAAAGCAGAAAATCAATGCGAAAGAATAAATTATCAGCAATTCAATTTGCTGCTTTGCCATGTTCGCTTTAAGTAATTGGATACTGTTGCTTCAAAGCTCATACATTTATTGATCAAATAATTGTTAATCAAAATTGAAGAAATACCAATAACTGAAAGCAAAGATAAACATATTGTTGTTTATAAAAGACAAAAGGAATTTTGAAAAATGTTCAGTATTCTTTTATGTTCTATGCATTATTTTCAATGCTTAATCAAAATAAAAGAATATATTTTTAATTATTAATATTTATTTTTCAGAAAAAAGAATCCCAATATTTATTTGGTTTATTTTCTTTTATACCTCTCTTTAGTCGAATGCGTATTTTGCATGAAATTTATTTCTACAATTTTTTTTAAATAGCAAAGTGTTAAAATGCATTACAAAGAGTAATAAAATGCAAACAGCCATTTTTGTTTTTCATATAATAATAATAATAATAATAAATAGGAAGATCTGTCGCGACTATTTGTTTGCTTTTTGATTTGGACGCACAGTTTCAAAAGACATTTTAATAAAATTAACACATTTATGTTAAGTATCAATTTACTATCGAAAGATTGTTTAAGAGCGGTCACGTTAACTACATACCTAAATATTGATAATAATTCTTAAGATACTTAACTTTTATTATTGCTTCAGCACCACTGATGATCTTTCTCCACAGAAATTGCGACTCACTTAACTGAAACTCTCCAATGGTTCCAATTATTATACCCTTAATTTCCTTCTCAACCTGACGACCATCGACTTCCTCTCCTTCTTCGATTGACTTTAAATAGACACTCACATTTGTATAATCACGGTTCCACCACAGTTAAAAAGGTTTTTCCGAGAGGATTAGTGAAATGTGTGGATAGGACCCATTACAGATTTTATATAAAACTCCTTATATTAGCATCAAAGATAACTTATCTCTATAATACATATATATGAGAATGTTAAAGAGCTAAAATAAATATCTACCATTAAATCTTAAACGTGAAAAAATTTCTCATACATTGCACTCTACTTTACATATAAAAAAATAATAATGAAAATTTGAAGGGTTCAGATGAAAAAGCAAAATTCAACGATTCAAAGACAAACAGAGGATCCATTTATTTTATTTCAAACATTTTCCCAAATCTAAAGTTGTAATAAGAAATTATTCCACAGAAACTAAATAAAGGTTCTTACATACACTATAAATAAAGTAGAAATATCAACGATAAAGGAGTGAAAAATTCTGATATTAGATTTGGTTCTAAATTCGATATACTTTATCTGCTTTCCAATAATTTGATTATCACTAGCATATTTTATTAAATTTTCGATAACTAAATAAATATTTTATCTCCTTTTGCTATCTAAAGCATTTATTTTTTGGTAGGAAAAGCAGATGTACTAATTCATTCAGCAAAGCTAGGGTTGTTATTAGCTTGAAACAACGTCCTAAAAAATACTGCTCGTTAACAAAATTAATATTTTGTAGTGCACTTCAACAACTTTGTTAGATAATTACCAAATACTTAAAAATTGTTATGAATAAATGATAAAATAATTAATTAGCACTGATGAGTCTGCAAGGACAAATGGATGAAAACTTTAAAAAAATTGTAATATGCCAAAGGTAATTTAAAAATGTTAAATCTGAAATAAGCAGACTTTTTTCAGCCGAGTAGTACATTTTTGTTAAGAAAAAATGGTAGAAACTGTTCGATAAAATTTATTGTATAGAAGATATTTTTAATGTACTAATCATAAAACAAATGAAAACAAAAAAAAAATGATTTCCTATAAAATCTCATTAACATTTTAAAAGATTAGGAAAGGAACAAATTTTAAAATATCGGGTGCTAAAAAAATTATTAATTCTAATATCAATTGTGTTTTGATTTTTAGAAAATTGGCTATGATGTTTACTGTATTAAACATATATACATGCAACTATGCATAGTATGAT
The DNA here is from genome assembly GCA_019973955.1 of Trichonephila inaurata madagascariensis. Classification (NCBI taxonomy): domain Eukaryota; kingdom Metazoa; phylum Arthropoda; class Arachnida; order Araneae; family Nephilidae; genus Trichonephila; species Trichonephila inaurata. The sequence goes on along the minus strand of BMAV01000553.1, from coordinate 202,486 downwards.
GCAATATCATTCTAAAAGGATATTTTTTTAATGCAAATAGCTCTTTATTCTTATTTTTCTATTATTTTATCGAAGAAAAAAATGCATAAATACAAAATGAACTGCATAGCTTCATTTATGTCTTTCGCATCTAATACAAATATTTTTTTAAAAAATCCACACTTTCTTTTCTTTGATAAACTATACTTCTGCATATTTAGAGATATTTTTAAATTTTAAGGTAATATCTATAATTGAATTATATTTAATTTTTGAGAGTAAATTACTTTTCACTCCTAAGAAACTCGTTTTCATATAGTAAGGCCCATACACAGTAAATCTTACATAAAACTATTTTTACTTTCGTGATTTTTTTATAATACCTTATCAATTCAATGATATTATGTGGGGTGTAGCCGAATTCGGCACACAAATTCAGAGGGGTAATAGTAGACAGCATAGGGATGACTAATCACAACAACATGAGGTCACAAAACATGTTTAGTCGGTGAAAATCATGATAACAGTAGCCATCGGTAGAATGATCAGCCAGACGAGGGGAATGGTCAAACAAATCCAGGGATATTCATATACTGACCAAAAGCCTCAATGGGGCAAAATATCTTGTTTTCCTACAGCACGTCCACCCGATGTTGCTGCAGCAAGCAGCGACCACTGCACAACAAAACGTCTGGTTCAGCAAAATTTTCGATTGCGGTGTGAAACCACCTTCATGCTACGTATCCGAGGGGTAGATTTTACGAGGAAAACCTGTTGCCTTGCCTCCACTCCCCTGTTTCTCAATCCCTTGGATTTCTTATTCTAGGGCCACCTGAAATCGCTTTTGCATGAGACGCCGGTAACCATTGTGAATGATCTCACTGGACGGATCGTCGTCGCTTCAACTGACCTCGCTGGAACATCGGAGTTATTTGAACGCGTTTCACAATCCTTAATCCGTCGTATTGGCTGTGGGATGACTTACACGGCTACAACTTCGAGCAGTTCCTGTGACAATCCCTTGTCGTGGTATTTCTGAAGTCGAGCTGTGATGCATTGTAAACATGCTTTACGTCTAATAAATGTATTTCTTGACCCTTATTTCCCCTTTTTTTTCACTCGACATCACACCCTTGATAACTGTTTTTGCGAATTACCCCCAACTAAACGTAGTTTTCAATTTCATGTCATAGCCATGCTGCCTACTATCACCCTTGAATTTGTCGGTCGAATTTCGTATACATTGTAAGTCATTATTACACAACGGCCTGTACAATATAGAAAATGAATTTCATACATGACTATATTATATTCAAAATTATTTCTAACACGTTATCAAAATTGTTTACACTGGTCATTATTTTAAACTCAATTGTACAAAAAAAAACATCGTTAACTTAATTAATTTGTTAACTCGTTAATTTGTTTTTTCAACTTTTTTGTTTCAATGCGCTTAAAAATTGTTTTGAATATTAATGGTAAAATTTTTCTCTCTCTTTTTTTTCAAGCATTTTTCTTTTTACTGAAAATACAATTTTAAATTAAATGCATTGAACTAATGACTTTATAACACAGAGGGAAAATATTCTCTTATATTTTCAAACTTTTCATTTCTTGGAAATGGAAAAAAAATGAATCTCTTTTAAAAATTTGAATGACTGCTACTTGCAATTCATTCCTATTTGTAACAGAAGTTAGCATGTTTAAATTCAAAGTAATAACATAAGCTTCTTTAATACACGGTATATTTTTCAGACACTAAGCCTTCACACTTTGAATACTGAGCAAGGAGAGCCAGCTGATGTGCCGGCCTGATCTGTGATTCACAGCTACGAGATTATTGATTGTGTTAAATGGACTTCCGGGTTAAAAAATAGGCATCTGGAATATTTTGCTAAACCATTGAAGATAGATTTGGAACAAAGAATGTAAAATATTTATTTTTATAAGTATTAAATTGACTTAAAACTTTTTAGTTACATAATTCCGTAAAAAAAAGAAACTATAAATATTTATAATACAGATTTTAAGCTATATTATGCAACTAAATATGGTCACAATATTTATAAACTGTATACGTATTTATTAAATGTTCGATATTCTAGAAAATTCGGAAAAAAAAATCACTGATTTAGAAAAACAGCTACATAATAATCTTATTTATTATTCTAGTGTTCCCACATATGTTTACCAATGATGTGTGTTAGTTAGCAACCAATACAGTTAGCTTAGAAACCTTTTCTTTAACGTATTAATTTATTCTGTAGTAAAATGCTTTAAAAATATTAGCATATAAAAATTTATTGTTGTTCACAAAAATGAGTTTCTTAAAATAGTTTCTAAATATTTATTATATTTTTAGACTTTTTATTAACTGTGTTTTTACCGAAATTATTAAACTCGTCCTTGTGTTAAAGAAAAAAATACCTTAAAATTTAAAAACAGAATTTTCTCATTCATAAATTAACTTCCATATCCTGTCTTAAGGTATCCGACTACGTTCGGAATCGTGATTTTAAAAAAAGCACATAAATGGATAATTTTCATGATATTTAGTATCACTTAGATAAGAATTAATGTATAAAACTGTTTTAAGGACACTTTGACAAAAAAAATTATTTAAATGCAATATTTTTGCAAAAAATTATCTTAGAATAATCTTTTTTCAAAATGTTCTCCTTTTGTGAAAAATTTTTCTATTATAATAATATTCTGCCTGTATATAGCTCAGACCTTTCTACAGAGGCTCATTCAGAATCTTTGAAAAATTCACATTATTTTCAGAGTTACTACCAATTGAAATAATTATCAGCGTTTTTTTTCTTAAAATTGCTCCTCTCTGTTGTAAAATATGGATAAACCCACTTCTAAGTTATATATGTCAAAAATTCTATTTGAGCCTCTGTAGAGAGGTCTGAGCTATGTACAGGAAAAATATGTTTATAATAGAAGCATTTTTCTCAAAAGGAGAACATTTTGAAAAAAAATTATTCTAAGTTAATTTTTTGCAAAAATATTGTATTTAAATAATTCTTTTTGTCAAAATGTCCTTAAAACAATTTTATACATGTATTCTAATCTAAGTGACACTAAATATCATGAAAATTATCCATTTATACGGCTTTTAAAAACTATGGTTCCGAACTTAGTCGGATACCTTGAATAGCATGCAAATTACATAAATGCGATTGAAATCTCCAAACGAAACATGCTTATTGTTATTTTCAAAATTTATTCGGAATTTTTTTTAGATTTTTTAAACATCTTTTTTTGTTAGAATGAATAACGCAAATTAGTGGTCACTCCCTACTTCTAATAATCTATTAGCTTTATATAATAGCAGTTTTTAATTCATTAAAACTGTGCAGTTGAAATTTAACTGTATATTAAATCATATATTAATTATTCATCCATTAATGTATCACTACTAAAATATAAAATTTCACTACTTACAGCTATGAATAATTATTCCATAGAGAAAAAAAAAATTAATGCAAACACTCTTTCAATCTTTATTTTGAAATAAAAATAGATTTCGTATAATTATTATCATTTATAACTTTGTCACGACCCTTCGGTCACTTGTGGATTTAGATGCAAGAGACATTTTAATAAAATCAACGTCCTTATTTTACGTATCAATTTACTACCAAAACATTGTTCAAACGAAGGGAGTGGTCCGTTAATTATTTACCTTAACATTAAAAATAATTCTTAAAGTATTTAACTTTGATTATTAATTTTGCAGCACTGACGATTTTTCTCCGTGGAGATCTCGGCTCTCCTTACTGAAGTTCTGATAACTTCAATTATTATAACTCTGTATTTATATTTTCAGATTACTCTATTTATATTATTATATATTATATTATCAACATATAATCTTCATTCATATTACTTTATCTATATTATTATATATTATATTATCTACATATGTATCTTCATTCATATTTATCTATATTATTATATATTATCCGCATAAATATCTTCATTCATATTACTCAATCTATATTATTACAACACTAATCTTTAACTACTTCTCTCTCTCTCTTTAATTGACTTTAAATAGAAACTCATATTTGCATAACCATGGTTCCTCCCTGAAAGCCGTTTTATAATCATACAACATATAAAAAGAAATTTACAAGAAGATGAAGGAAAGACATGAATAGGACGCATTACGACTTCCAGATAAACAAGCTATTTAAATAATAATTTTTAGATGTCTATATGCTATTTATTTCTTCAAAGATTACGACGTGGTTAAAATGTAATAGACTGACATCTGTTAACAAATAAACAAAAAAAAATTGCTTGAAGAATTATAATCATTACAATGTTAAGAATATCAGAATATGAGACTATAAATTTATATTTATTTATAAATAGTATTCAATTTTATTAGGGGCTTTTTACATTTGACTACAGCAAAAATTATCTGATTTCCAATATTTTAAATTATTTTAAGGGGTATTCCGAGTATTCTGGAATACCTTAGAAAAAATTAAGCATTTAAACACTTAAAAATTTACATTATTAAGGTAAAGAAATAGTTAAAATAATTTTTATGAAACAGCATATTTTTTAAATAAACTTTCTCATTTTTAGGTACTATTTTTAAACTTATGTCTAAGAATTTGCTTAAAGTAATCGTAAAAAAAATTTAACCACATATTTTTTTAAAGAAAAATTTGATAAAACATTTTCATTTTCTATTTATATTATGCTTCGCTATCTACCTGACTATATTTCCATTTTTAATGAAGTCATTCTTCCACAATTTCTTTATACTTCATCTAATAAAGGAAACCAACAATAGAAACAGTATTGTTTATCTAATTACTTTATAATTATCACATTTTGTCTTAATCTTTACGTTTAAATACATTTTATTTTAATTTCTGAAAATAATTATTCTTAATTGTAATAAATGACAACATGATGTTAATTTAAGTTATAAATAAATATAATTCAAAAAATATGTGTAACATAAGAATAATAATTTAATAAGAATGTACTTAACAACGTCACTTTTCGTCTTACGTCATTTGTTCTTTGTTATATTAAAAGATAAAATAATTTTAAAAAAACAATCAATGATTATAATTAAACTAGCTGCATGGCCCGGCGTTTAACGGGCTTTCTCGGGTGTATAAATTTTCCCTATGGAAGATTCCCCTTCTCCTCTCAATGTCTCCACTTCCGCAGAACCTTATTTCTATATTAATATACCATTAAAATTTCTTTTTTCTTTTTTTAAATTTCCTTGGCTTCTTTGACCCGTCGGACGAGTTTCTTTCCTCTTCCCTTAGCCCAGCGTCGCACGGACTTTTACCGAGTGTATAATTTATCCTCATGGGAATTTCCGATTTCTCTCTCTCTCTATGCCAGCACCTCTGGGTGTGTCCGCTCACGCGAAGTGAGGAATTTCTATAATAATTTCATCAAAATTCCCTTTTTCGTAGTTTGTTCCGCTTCTTTTCCTTGTTAGACACCTTTCTTTTCCCTCTAGTTAGCCCGGTGTTGCACATACATTTTCCTATTTATCTCCCGGAATAAAATTTTTCTCCAAATTCCAAATTTCAATTAATGATATACAAAACACAATACTGATTTAGTGAAATAAAAAGTCTTAATTTAAAGCAATAAAGAAAATTTTTTTGATATAATATATTACAAATAAATAAACATACTCATTATTTTAATAATAAATACTTTCTTAGAATATAAAATAACAAAACAGATCTGAAATTTTTCATTTACCAATTAATCATTACATAAGGTTAGCATAAAAATATCTCAAAACACTAATCCATTTTTATCTAAACATTCCATTTTATTATTAAATAATTAATTTAGTAAAAAATAATGGAAAACAATATTTTTTTAACAATTAATTTTACACAATTTGATTTTAAGCTAATATATGAATTTAATACAATGTAACTTTTGATTAAAAAAATGTTATTTTGCATCTAAATTAATAAAGTAACAAAGAAAGTAATCATATTTCAAGTTGTTAAGATTTTATTAAATTAATCACATAATTTTGCTTAAGGTATCTTGCTGTATAATAAAGCATGTGACTGGTTGGCTATAAATGGTTAATTGGTAAGACAATAGAGTAGTGAGTAATTTATGTGAAAAGCCCGATGCTCCCTGAATGCAGTCTATAATTTATTAAAGTTTGAGGTCAAGAGGGTGGTTTCTGCGTTTCACCGGAAGTGTAGTGCTGTTCAACCCTTTTAATGTAATTGGAGACGCATTTCTCTTTCTGGGAATCGATCTTACCTATCCCTTTCAAACTTTCATGTGTACTTATTAAAATGGAGTGTTTGAATGTAGAAGGGAATGCATTTGGCAAATCAGAATTTGAAATATATTTTTGCATGAAATAATTGATGTCGTTCGTATGTGAGACCTTAAATAGATTATCTATATATGTTTTAAATAATCCTCTCTCACTACCTATGTTTAATTTTTAATAAATATATTTATTTATATACAAATTTTAATCAAATTATAAGTGACAAAGCATTGTATTTACTATGTTGATTTTTTTATTTGAATGCTTCATTCTACGTTTAAAAAAAATAAATTAAATAAAATAAACCTAATAGAGAGAATTATTTATACACAGAAATATTAAATTAAAATAAGGAAAATTGCTTTGCCAGCTTAGGTTGTAAACAAAAATTGTCTAACAAAATTATGAATTTACTTTTTGCGTTACAATGTTTGCCTCGAGAGGGGGGAGGAACTCTATTTTTAAAACATCTAATGAATATTTTAAAGTATACGCTCATTGATTCAATTAATTTATAAAGTCAATAGAAGAAGCATTTCTGAAACAAAATCATATCCTGATTAATAATCAGAAAATATAGATACCATAGGAAATGTCTATTGATGATGTAAAAAAAGTTTTATTAAAATTGTGAACTTATTGAGACTATGAAAATTTTAGATCTTATATAGTATTAAGGAAATTAAGAAAGGATGAGATATCAGGAGAGAGAGAATTTCACTATCGGTTATTAGTTTAAAATAAATGTGTAAAGGAAAAAATTATCCAAGTAAATACTCGTATAGCCTTTAGTTTATCGAATAGAACATTCAAAAACTGTAATCGTTCTACAAAGTAAAATGTATTTTTACATTTATTTCCTTATTATGTTCAAAATCTTTCATGAAATTCCAAAAAATTCTTTTCGTCTTGCTCACAGTGTTTTTCTTCTATGTTGTTCAAAAAAATTTAGTAATTAGATTTCTTTAAAAAAAATTCACAATTTTATATGCCTATAATCAAAAAAAAGGAAAAAGAAACAAAAATGTAGTGTAAACCTTTCTAATATTTGTAATAAATTTGGAGTGACTAGGTTTGCAAACCACGTGCTTTCACGAATTGAAGAAAGCTCTCTAAAAGAGGAGAGAAGAGATAAATGTTTATTTCAACTTGTGTTAGGATTCTGTATAGCATTAGATAAGCAATAAACTTTAGATTAAGCAATGTTGGGACAGTAATAACAATATATATATCAAACAACCACTTGCAGACACACCTATTAAAAAATTTGAATTCTTAATAACATACTTGATAAGAGTGGCTGGAAACATTCTCGAAATTTTTTTTGCGCTTTCTTATTATTAATCTGCTAAACATTTATAACTAATTCTATAAGCAGTTAAGCTATAAAGTGAATAAGAAACTATTTTTATATTTATATTACATCGTAAAACTGATAATTATTCAACTTTTACAAAAGACAGATAGTAAAACAAAAAATGCTTGCTAAATTCAAGTATTCTTTTAATATAATTTAACACCTAGTTTTACATCTATATAATCAAAACTTCACAGTGATAAATAATCTTAAAAATAATAACAAAATAATTTCAGATAAAGAAGTATATTTTTTAATAAATTTAATAGCGATGTTATGCCTTATAATAAGAGATACGAGGGTGAGTCGGAAAATAAGTTTCCCTGTTGACTGTGGTTATGGCTGTGTATGAAACTTAAAACATAGAAAGAGACATTAAAGATAAGACACAACTTTATGATTCCACATAATTACCACTGATACATTTGTCAAACCACTTGACAGGCTTCAAAATATTCAGTGAAATATTAAGGGCTTTCCATGCGGAAAAAGCGTTTAACGGCTTGTTTAATTTCAGTGTTGCTTCCAAAGTGCCTTCCTGCGAGATTCTTATTCAAAGCCGGAAACAGATGAAAGTCACTTGGTGCGAGATCAGAACTGTACGGTGGATGGTATAGGCTCTCCCAACCAAGAGTTGCAATATGGTTTTGCATTGCCTGTCACCGAGTATTGTCATCCAACAACAGAATGCCAGATCAGAGAAGCCCAGGATATTTCTTTTCGAATCCATCTGCTTGATCGCGGTCGATCTCTACCTAATGGTGCATTGGTGTCTTGCGAGTTCATCTGCTGTTTCACCATTCACTCATAGCCGTTAAATGCTTCTTTAGTATGTTAAGCCCTGAGTTTTTCCTGGAGGGCTTTTTGATGCTTTTCAAGCGGTATGACAAGTGTCTCAATGTTCTTGGTACTTATCTGGAAAAATAAAATTATAACTGATCTTTTATGTCTCATTCTATGTTTTGACTTTCACACACAACTTTGACCACAGTCGACAGGGGAAACTTATTTTCTGACTCACCCTCGTATAATTTAAAAATTCATAACTAATATTAATTTTTTGTTCGTTCAGAATGTTCTACGCTTGTAATAAATAACTGTACAAATTCTTCATCTCTTTTATTTCAGAGCTATTGCAAAACAATATCATAATAAAATAATTCGTATGCACATGAATAGATTTTCGCGTGGTTGAAAAATAAATTCACTTTAGCGAAATAAAATAACATGTATACAACAATTAGAGGTTACACTTCAGCTTTTGGAGGCATTTGGGTGTTTTTTTTTTAATTTTGTCTGAGAAAATTACTTTATTCCAATTCAGAACAAGAGATATATATTACAACAAATGAGATCAATCTGCTATTGTCTATAAACCCTTTGAATCTAAGATAAAGAGAAAACCACTATTTCGGACTTTCTGATCAGCTAATAACTTTGAAGGAGTATAGATAGCTGGCACCAATGTAAGAGAGAAGTACAGAAAGAAATCTACACTTTCCTGGTTAAATGAAGACCTCTTTGTGAAGAAAACAGAACAAATAAATGTGTTGATCTTCTTATCCTCAATTTCCTGATCTCTGTTGGAAGAGATTGAGTCTCAATTACATTGAACGTTCACAAAGGGAATGAAGTTAAAGAGTAACAGAGGAAACTGGTGCAATTTAAAGGATTTGGTTTTTATCTCTTGGCAAGTACTGATTATCAATTACTCTCTCTAAATAATGTAGTTATAAAAAGGTAAAATGTCATAAACGTATTTTTAATTATACCATAATTACCGTAAAATCCGGCGTACAACGCGCACTTTTAACTTTAAAAAAATATAAGAACGAAATGTTCAGGTGCGCGTTATACGCCGGGTATCAAAAAGGATAGCTTTAAAATTAACCCTTAAATTCGCAATTTTTTTAAACTTCTATGAAAAAACTATACCAGCTAGTTCTCAAGTAATAATAAAAAAGGAAATATGAAAAAAATTAAGCAGTTTAAATATAATTTCAGTCATTTTGTATGTGTTGCAGAAGTGCAACATTGCACAGTAGTGCTGTAAATTACAAAACTTTTTTTTATACAAGGATTTTATTTTTCATCGTAAAATGTTTAAATTTCTTACCTAGTAATTTATTTCGTCATTCAACAAGAGGAAGCATAAAATATAATGGATTCTTTTTATAGCAAAAACACAGTTCTTGAGGCATCAGAGATTTTTATAATTGTTGTGATTTCTTAAAAAAATGTACTTCCATCTAGTGACAAAATTAGCATGTATTTCGTTGCAGTAATATTTTTTTTCAGAGATAAGTGATTTGTAGGTAATTAAAAACATATTGAGTCTGTTAAATTAAAATAAATCATATGTTGCAGAAATGTAACAGTGCAAAGTTAAGGGTTAAGTAGAGATGAGTATAAAAAAATTAGATTTCGACATATATTAGAATACTATTTATTTAAGAGAAATGATATACCTAATGAACTTAATAGGTTGTAGTTCTAGAGGTATATTATTTTTTCACAAAATCCAGGAATAATATTTCGAATGAATGACTTCAAAACATAATAGCATTGCATAAGTACATTTCAGGTTCCTTCATAAAAAAGGGGGGCGTGTTATATGGCGAATATATCTAAAAATTAAAAAATGCAGCTTGAAAGTAAAGGTGCGCGTTATACGCTGGATTTTACAGTAATTGTTAAAAAATACGAAATATTTTACTCATTTATGTCATGCTCTCGTCAATTTGAAACTTGTACTTTTTTAATATTGAAGGAATAAGTTCTTTTTATGTATATATTTGCTATGTATAGTCAAACCTGTTTTATGTGAGGGATAGATACCACATACTAAATTCTTAAGAAAAATCATTCTAAGAAATTGATAAATTGGTTTAACAAAGATATTTTCATACTTCCATGGAGCGTTTTTTACGCTCTGAAAGAAAGCGAGAAGAGCTTAAAAGCCTAGAAAATCTTTGAAAAGAACTGACGAAAAAACTGTGATCCATAGTTTTACAGTTACTGTAAAAAAGGTAATTACTAAGCCTCTTCTCTTAGCCATAACCCTTCAAGTCCTTTCCATAATAATATCAGATAGTTTCTTTTATAATAGGTTGTAAATATTTGATTCTTTCTTGTTTATTCTCTCCCTTGCGTTTTCCCTACAGACCCTAAGAGTCCTTATATAGTGATGGGACCATATAAACAAGGTCTTAAAAGCTGTATTCTAACGTATTAACGCTATTGTACTAGCAACGCATTTCTAGGTATTGCAGATATTTTCATCATGTGACTAGAATTGCAGATTTTATAACACAACAAAACTCAATAAAAATGTTCTAATGAATATTGCATATTTTTAGATTATATAGATATTTGTAAGACATTTCATTATAAAGTCATTTGTTTTACCTATTAAGCACTTTGGAACATCGTCTTATAAAAATACTATAGAGTATTAATTAATATTTAAGAAATTGGCTGATGCGATCAGTACAGCATAAATAGAATGTAAGAGACTCTATAAGCGAAAATATCTGTACTGTCTTATGAAGAAACTTACTTATATCGAATAATATAACCTCAAATATTAAAAACCACGTAACAAAACCGCATATAAATGGGTTTGATGGAAAAAGTACTAATATTAATATGTTACACACATATATTGTTTCATACGAAATGCCGAAATGCTTTCACAATAGTTCTATTTTATTCATTCAAATCAGTAAAATATATTTTATAAATAGTTACTTTTAATGTTTTTACATTAAGACTATAATTTATTTTTGCTTCCTTTTTTTAAATAATTTTCATGTAACAGATCAATTTTCACTATATACTTAATTGCAAAAAAAAAAAAAAAAATCATAGACATTGTGTGTGTGTTTAATCTTTAAAATATTCAGATTGCATAAGCCACACATGTATATAATAAAGTTATTTCAGTTTTGGAGCTGTTTAACTCATCATTACCTTGAAACCTTACTTTAACATGTTGGAATCAGTAATTTTATATTTATTAAGTAATAAAATGACAATAAAGGCACTTTCTTCTAAAAGTTTTGAAATTTCACTATATATAACAACATTAAATAAAAGTTGAAAAAAGTTTTATTTTTGTACTGTCATAATTATTTTAAGAACAAAACAATGTATATTCCGTAAGAAGGAACGTTCGATTTTTTTCAAAAATTTGTCTCGTCTTAAAATGAGGCAAATTATGACGCTTAGAAGATACGAGGCTTAGAAATTTTATGTTTTAATAATACTAAATCATACCTCTTATTGTTACAATTATACGTACAGTTTCATAAAGCACATAAATAAATTTTAAACATCTTAAATTTCCTTCAAATGTATATTATTGTAGACTTTTAAAAGTCTGACTTTTTGTAAGGATATCATATTCACCAATAAAGTTAAAAAATAGGTAATATAATGTTAAAAGAAAGAACTGCAAACAAGAATATCAAATAAACGTTATTTTTTTTGACAAATCAATTAATAATAAACACACACACGCAAGTTGAATGAGAGAGAGAAATCTCACTATATCTTCATTAAGTTAATTCCTTAGAACACAATTACAACTTAGTTACATTTATTTTTAAAGAAAAATATAGATAAGGAAAAAACTTACAAAGGGAGATGAGTAGCTAGTGAAATTTCCAGTTACAAGTAAATTTATATTTTTATTTTCTATTATTGCTTTTAACATTTAAAAAATATGTTATCTAAATCTTTGATATTAATAATGAAATTCTTCTAAAGGAAGAATTATTTTCTTTAAACAACTTTGATGGTTAATCCAGTATATTAATATTTATAAATGCAAAAAATATACATTTGCGTGCATTTTTCTACTTATATTTTACAGATTTTTTAGTTAAATATTTTAGAAGAAACATTTTAAATTAACAAAATTGCTGGGTATAAGAAAATATTCAGCATCTTAGAAATATTTCCACTCGCATGATGTTCTATAATTATATAGCCCTGGTATATTTTAATTTTTTATTACATGCTTTTACTATTTTTTTAATTATTTTTCCCCAAAATAAATCAAAAATAAGTTACTGAAAGAAGTAACTGACAAAATCTTGTATAAAAAACTGGTTTCTATATATTTTTCTTAATTTACTGAATTATTTTTTTATTGTAAACACACTTAGAGAGAGGAAGTTTCAAACAAATAATATATATATTTTTTTATTTTACCGTTTTATCATTTTAAGGTTCATTACATTTAGAGGTAAGTTTTCTAAAATGCCGTGCGATTAGTAATTTTATGTTATTTTGTCGATGCTTATGACTTAAATTAATGAAAAACACCGATCAAGAAGTTAATGAGGGGTTTTTTTGTCTTGGAAAAATTTTATGAAAATTATACCGAAATTCAAAACACTCTATGAAATTCATTCAATTCTTTTTTACACAACATATTTAACATACAACGCAATATGTTTAAAGCTAAAACGCTAAAGACGAAACATCGGTTAACACGAAATAATACAACGGTCTCGATAATCTTATTTGTATTTTCATGATTTTTCTTCTCTTAACACAAAATGAAAATCGAACAAAAACATTTACCTTTCGGGAATGAACAAAATACGCGAAAAACTCCCACTGGAGGAATTAAAGAGGAATGTAAGACGCGTGGGTAATGAAAGATAGGTGGTTTTGCATGTTTCGAAGAAAGGATGCTAACTTGGCTTTGAAATACCCTCAGAACACAGACTGTGACAGGTGCCTATTTTGTCTATCTAAGCTACTTTCTCCATCCACTCCTACAAATGCCTTACAAAAAAGATCTCATTTCTCATCGGCTGGCTTTGTAATTCGATGACGTTACATCACAGCGTGAGTAAAAATCAGTGAGTTTGGTTCGAGCATTTTCTTACGAGCTTTCACTGTTTTTTGCAATATCCTTTAACACGAAAAAATACCTTCTTTCTTTTATCACGAAAAAATATTTCAGTCCCCCTCAGTTTTATGTTAAGTAACTTTTACTGCAGGTATAAAGGCAATGAACTAACATCTAAAATATATTTACAATTTCAAAAAAACTCACGTTCATTGCACATTTCCTTATAGAAAATTTTTGCTTGATAGCAAAGAGCTCGGGGGAAAGGAAGACAAACTATTATTTCGCTTAAAATGAATAAGGAGCTTTTTAAGTCCGTTGATCAAAAACAGATGACGAAAATGGCAATCTGTAAAGATTTTGGTATTGCTAAATTCTGTATATAATTTCATTAAGTTCTAGTGAATGTTTTTGTTTCATTGATATTAATTAAGTGCATGCATATATACATATCTATGCCAATAAAACGTACTCTAATGCAGTGTTCCGCAACCCCCGGTCCGTGGATCAAATACCACCAGTCCTCTCAAGAAACATTAAATTATTTCTCTTTTATTTACTGTGGTATATTATTCTTAGGTTTGGGCTACTTTTTATGAAAATCACTTAATATTCCTTGTTAAATCACTTTATATTCATTTTTGGTGTAGCTATATTTTATTCAGATTAAAATTAAATTAAAATTATTAAATTAAAACAATCTAAAATATAAACGATCAACATCTTCCCCCTCAGCAGGCCGCGGTAAAATTAACAAACCTTGACCAGTCCGATGAGATAAAAAGGTTGCGGAGCACTGCTCTAAAGAACTGAATTTTATAGAATACATTTCTTTTTGCAATATCCTTCAACACGAAAATTTTTTATCCCGAAAAAATATTCCAGTCCCCTCAGTTACATGTTAAACAATTTTCATTGTAGTTATAAAGACAATGAACAAACATCTAAAATATATTTACAATTGCAAACAAATTATAGTTTGTTTCACATTTCCTTATAGAAAATTTTATAAAACACATGGTATTCATTAAAATAAACCGTTAAAAATTTTAAAAAATTATTGATGTTAAAGTTAAATTCTCAGTTCACACACATTGCCTTTATCATACTTTAAATAATATGTGCACAAAATGTTAAGAAATGCTTTCATAAATTTTTGAGGTATCAGGTTTTAAGTAGCATAACTTAAACAAAAAAAGAAAAAGTACGAACTTCATAAAAGGCATTTAAATATTGATTCTCATTTTACTAAAATAATGCTTAATATCAGAATTTTTGAATGGTCCACTTTTATAGTATAGACCTTGCCCGTTCTCTATTTTATTAATTTTTTCTTTCTGACATCTCAGTTTTTTCTACCTACACAAAATGGCAAAGACAAAAAAAAATTGAATTTCAGTCAAACTTTCATTCAGAAACGTATTCTAATACCTTAACTTAAAGTAAATGTAAATGATTAATAGTTGAATAAAGTTGGACTAATTTTCTTTTAATTTTAAATATTCAACGCCAAAATATTAAATGGTAATTTAATAAACAGCGTTTACCCAACCTTCAATAAAATGAGAAAAAATTATTTTTAGAACTGAATTAGTGTTTGTTTGGCTTAAGTGCTCTCAGCAAAATTAAAAATTCCGAGGTCAGGCCCGCATTGTCAAAACTCAGGTGCCTCCCTCTAGGGAGGAAACTGGGCGTCAAAATTATCTGCGAAGATTGGTATCCGCCTATATGGTGCCACAATAAAAAGAGATACCGGCTTCCGTGAATATACTAAGTCTACAATGGTAAAACATGAATCCGCAGCTCATTAAAAATAGAAAATAATATTTAAATAAATCCAAGGTAAGGTTTTTGAAAGAAATTGCAATTAGTATGCCTCATAAACTATTAATTATCTCTTTAATTCACTCATATAAGTCACTTAATTAAGGTCCCAATATCTTTTAATTAAAAAAGGTTAAATATAATTTTTCTATTATTTTTCATAAAATAGATGTAAGTCTAAACAAAGAACTATTTGATATTTAATTTAATCAACCCAATTTTGTTTTCTTTTGCATGAGTTTAATTACTAAATAAATGATTCACAATGCATTTGTAGGAATAAAGACTATATTTAAAAAAATATATTAATAGTTTAATAAAATACCTGAACTTTGTTATACTACGATAAAATAAGGAATTTTAAATGTTTGTGTGTTTTTCTGGAATATAAATCTCGAAAACGAATTAAATTTCAAATATATATATATATATATATATATATATATATATATATATATATAT
>BMAV01000553.1:160726-186591 GCA_019973955.1 Trichonephila inaurata madagascariensis | reverse complement strand
TACATATATTTGAAATTTAAATATGCATACGATTATTATATAATTTAATTAACTATTTTTAATGTGATCTATAAATAATCTTTATATAATTCTTAGGTTTAAAATAAAACATTGTAATCTTAATCGTAATCGGTTAAACCTAAATCCCTAGCCCGCGCATTCTAGCAAATCAGAACTACTATTACGTAATAGTCACGCGCTTGTGCACTGTTGGAATATAAACACAGAAATCTGATGTAATCGCGCTCTTTATCTGCTTGCCGCCATCACGTAAGATTGTAAATACTTGCAGCTTATTTGTCTTTGTGCTGTGTCCTCCAAAATGCCGCTGTCTATTCAATGTCTTAAAATGTAACGTAATTGTGCTTTAATCTGCTGATGTGTGCCCATAATAAAGGAGGTAAAGCTATTCTGAAGACGGCATTACTAAATAAACATTGATAATCACATACACCGGCCAGCACTACTTCAATATTTTATATATAGAAAGCTCATTATATCTATTTATATATCATTATTATAAATTATATAACAACCGTATTTTTTAAGGAAAATATATTTCGATTTCCTTTATAATTTTTCAATGCTAAAATTTAAAATATACTTCTTTTCAAAAAGAAATTATTCTAGTTTCTTTTTTTTTTAATTTTAACGAGAGCCAAGCAATACATAACATTAAAGCTAATGAAATAATTATTATGAACAGTTAAACAATAAGAATGTATTTAAAATAAAGATTCACCAAATAACATAGAATCTAACTTATTTCTATGCCACCGGCAAAGCTTACGTTTACACGGACTGTAGACATACTACACGTTTGACGAAATAGTATTTAGATGTTTAAAAAAAATTTTTGTTAATTGAATTTTTGTGGGGGAGAAATAATTATTTGTTATTTGATTAATATATAATTCAATTACTTAGGAAAACATGTTTTAAAACTCAAATTATTTATATCACCAATTCTCTGTTCAACAGAGAGTAAAAGCAGTAATACATCATATTTGGAGAAAAAATTTGAAATTTAAGAATATAGCAGAAAAATATTTACATGTCTTAAGGAACATAGAAAAAATTTCCCTCTTTTATCTTTGAAAAGTATTAAAGTTTTGAAATTTTTTGGCTTAGTGACAAATTTACGTTTCAAGTATCTGGTGTTTAATTACATTCAATTTAACAATTTTGATTCATGCTGAATACATTACAAGAAGTAAATCATCTTTTATTCATGAAACTAATATTTAAGTACTCTCCTTTTTTCGTTTCTTATGTAAAAATAATCATGTCTTTTCCAATTTTTTTCTTCTTTTTTTCTTTGCATTAAAAAAGAAAAATGTGCGTATTTTATGTTTTCCACCTTTATTAAAATAAAATCAAATATTTTTAATTATATTAAGATATTTAATATTGGAAAAGACTGATTTAATCAAGAAAGGATGATTATCATAACTTTTTCTTAAAGTTTTCTGTTGAAGAGAAAATATTTTTCTTCAGAGAGGGGAATTTACTTAATATATGTTCAGGAAATAAATAAACGACTGAGAATTCTTAGTTAAAAGAAATCTAAAAAGCTTTCTTGTAATTGTAGAGAAAGTACTAAATTTTAAATTGTGAACACGTTTGAATGATCGCATTCAGTAAAAATGCCTGTGGATAAAAGGAATTACTCATTTATTTTAGATTATTTGAATATAATATTCAAAAAGAAATTTTACTTCCTGAGTAATTTCCATAATTCAAATCGAATCATTTTGTTGTCAAAATTGGTATGACTATTAATAATGAAAGGTGATAAATTACGATGTAAATTGGGCAATTAATTAACATAATGACCATTGTTTGATAAATTCTAGAAAGAGAGAAAATTTCCATTCCGGATTCTGCTAAATTGCAGCATTAAAAAAACTTAAATCACACGTTTCAAATTTCCTTTGAATCCAATCATTAGTTATAAGAATATTTTCAAGCAAATATTAGAAGGCTGGCTATATTATAGAATAATACCTGCTCAGCTTAATCAGAAAAAGTTCAACACATTTTTAATATATATATATAATAATCTTTTAACTAAAACTTCATTTTGAAAATTTTTATTTAAATTTTAATATTACAAAAAAGTATTTTCAAAATAAAATTGTCAGTTTAAAAAATAAAACAGATTATTCATTATATTTTGAGTTTTTGAACAATGCGAAACAAGCAAATCCATTATTAAAATATGTATATTATTATATGATTCTTCAACAGTACTTGATCAATGCATCATAATATTTATTGCCTTTGAAAATTTGTATATTTATTGAAAAAGATTGCATACATTTAGCGTTAAGTAATTCTAGACAGAGGTATTATGTGTTTTAATTTACTATATAGAATTAATAAAGTATTTAAAATTTCCGGTCGAAGTTCAAGAAACTACTCTGATATTAATTTAATTCTAAATTTATTATTCCCTTTTTCTTTTTTCTATAATTTAAATATTCCTAGATCCCTTTATAAAACTTTAATTATAAAATATTTGACCATTTTGCTTTTTTTCCATTGATTTGTTGTCAAAACTCCTAAATGTGCTATTTAATTTTATAAGGAATACTTCAAATTAATTAAAACATTACATACAACAATTGAAAAAAGTCGTTTTGGTGTTTCAGTATAAGGTAAATTTGGGGAAGTTGCCTCATTTAAGAATTTTTCGATTAGTACATTAAAAATGGCAATAACAAGACCATCAAAAAAATACACTTTATTTTTCAATATTTAATTCGTTATATATACGAGTTAATTTTCTTCTTAGTATAAAAACAAATAATAAATTTATTGTTTAAGAAATTCATTTAATTGTGGCATGTTTCCCCATATATATGGGGAAGATGCCTCCAGTTATGGAGTAAGATTCAACAACACCACAGTAAATAAATAAATAAGACAAATATTACCAAATTAAATGGGAAGTAACAAAAACTATAGAAAAACAAAACAAAATTAAATTAGTTTGCTAAAAATAATAACAGTACATGTTCGAATGATAGCCTACACAACATTTCACTCAGTGTAAATGATTATCATTGCAATCTTCTTGCAACCATTTGTTGCATTCGATACACTGAATCCAGTAACGCTTGAGACCTTTTTTAGTATAAAAGTACCTTTTACACACCACAAAGTTCATCCCTTTTATCCTCATCAAAACTGTCACCACTGGTATCGAGAGGAATTTCTTCACGTGAGAATGACAAGTTTATACGTTTCTCTTTCTTCTGTTTTTTCGTAGGTTTCTTAAAATTAATAATAATTATTATTATTTTAGTTTTTTATTAATTTTAATTATATTATTTGTTTTAATTATAATTTTTTTATTCTTATCATTAATTGCATTTAAATATCATTAATTATAATGATAATTATTAAGTGCATTTTTATTTTATACAATAATATACAGTGTTATTAAATGAAAAAATAATTTTTAGTTCATTCCATTTATTTCTGAATCATGTGGCGTGTTCCCCCAAGTATAGGGGGCAAATGCCACACACGCTTATTTCCTTATTGCTGCAGTGTTATGGCCGTTTCTACATGCATCGTATGCGTAACATTATGTGTAAGTCACTTATATTGCTAATATCTTATTTAAAATAACAAGTATTGTGACGTCTCTCGCGTCCTTCTGCTAACATAACTCCTATGTTCTTTGACGGCCACGATTAATGGCAAAACCTTTCCAACCCAATACCAAGAAGATAAACGAAGATAATATGTAAATGAGATATACTTTAAAAGAATAGAAGCTTTGATGATAAGTGCGGCAAGTTTAGAGATAGCTTAGTGTGGAATCTTTCAGATCAAGAGTTAGCTGTCCGATAGCTTTGGAAGAAATAGAAGTTCCTTATAAAGAAGTTGGAAAGCTCGCATATTTAATTACATTATAGATATTTCCGAATCGTTGAAGGAAGGAGATCTGCAAAAGGTAATATTTTGGTATAGGAAGTTAGATGAATCGGTTTATTTATGATAATTAAGATAAATGTTCTAGTTGCGTGATCTGACTTGAATACTAGGTTTAATTGGGTGTTAACTCTCACTTTAATTAAAGTTGTCAATTAGAATTAAGTAATATAAGTTATTCTTAATAAAAGTTGTATTAAGAACTATTATGTCTCATCATTTTGATAATCCCACACCTCTAGCTTACGCGGATCCGGAACGACATAGTCATCACAGGATGGCTATGTCGCAGTATGTTTATAAATATTAAACATGAGGAACGGAATATTATAAAACTTCTACTCACCACTTTAAATGCTCATAAGATTGCAAAATAAGGCCGATTAAAGACGGTTAATTCAGATAAACTCACAAGCCACACTTAATGTCGGACCAGACACTTCACACAAGTGGCTCAAAATTTTCATCTATCGACGCATAAAAGTACTTTTATAACAAACTGACATCTTCCCCCAAATTACCTTACATTTATATGATCTGATTTATATTTATTCATATTTATATATTGCATTCTTTACATTTATTTGTGTGTTTGTTCACACGTGCGGAAACGATGCGAAATGAGAAAGACGATAAAATTAGTATTGAATGTTGTTGCTGCGACTGGCAATGACTGCCACTACAATATTAGTCATTGAATAAAAGAGGTTTTGTATATTTAGTTGAGATATAATAACCTATGTTGCCTCTACACACTATAAAATTCCATCTAGTGTATACTGTTCTTGTCGCTTTCGCTAGATGTGTTCCATAAGCGATAGATCATCAAAATAGCCTTTCTAATACAACAATGCAATCCTTTATGCAGTTACATGTCTTGAACATTTAGTGCCCCGTATGATCATCCATTCTCCTTTTGGAATGCGATATTATTAGACAGGAAGGATGGGCAACAGTTAACAATAAAATAGGAAAGGCGTAGTGCTAGCTGTGGTCATTGCTCTGGCAATATGAGCTGTGAGGTTACAGAATGGAATACAATATACACCCATCTTATAATACCGGAATATATAACGAAAAATAAGGTACTATTCATGTTTTGTCCAAATTCATCTGTAAAGACAATGGCATGGCATTTAATCGTCCACGTCCACCATTCTTTGCACCACTTCAAATGCAAATGCATGCAGTTTTAAGACAAATAGACGTACAAACAATCCACTATTTGCAAAAGACTTCGCATTGTTATATGAATATCTAATGCCATACAACAAACCATATTTGTTATATAGTCCCCAATATTCAGATTAATGAAGCGTACAATATGCCTGTACTCATCTGTAATATTGTGACGACACAAATATAAGGATGGTTTAGGTCAAGTTTTTCCTCCTGCCTCCATCGATTACATATTCGCATCACTAATGCTTGATTACATCTAACAAGTTCAGCGATTGCAAGGAATTATTACCTGAATTCTCTATAGGCAACAATTCTTCCACGGTCGAATACAGAAATTAGATAGGATTCATCTCTGAGGTACACAGAAGTTTTTCATGCAAGATAACTGAACGGAAAAGTAAATTCTATACATGGAAACGGCAATCAGTTTTCCTGTTATATAGTAACATTTGTTAGTTACCTTATAGATGCCGATGGTATGCACCCGCAATGAAATGCAAATAACTTGTGGATCATATAGTGGTATACACACAAAGAGATTTAGGCAGGATTTAGGTGTATTCTGTGACGGGCTCACGCGTCTTTTCTTTAACATGTCCTTTGGGTACTTTTTGGAGCCAAGATTAATGGCAACTCTTTTCCAACCAAAATCCAAGAAGTGAAACGTAAGAATAAAATGCGAATTAGATAGCTTTAAATAACAGAAGTTTCAGTAAGTGAAATGGCAATTAGGGGAATGTTATGTGAGATATTGATACAATTGTGAAAGGACGGCCACACAACGGAGGTTATTCCGAAGATAAAGTCATTAGTTCAAGGTGCATACAATTGTACTTGCGTAAAGACGCAACTCCCTAGTATCGGAGCTACGATTGGATTAAGGTAGGATTGACTATTTAATATTAGGACTTGTGTTATCATTGGAATTGAGATTAGGCGGGTTAGATATTGATAGTGGTCCGAGTAAGGTTAATTCGGTATTACTTGTATTGTTCATCGTAGAGATTCTCACATATATAATCATTATCTATTCTGTTAAAGTTTTAAGTTCTAATTCTTAATAAAGACATATTAAGAATATAGACATGTCTGTTCCATTTGAAAATCATACACCTCTAGCTCACGCAGATAATCTAAGGGAAGGGCACCCGAGGGGGGCCTTTTCACAATCCTTCATGCTATTGCATTTTGACTGGCCAATGGTGCGTCAAATTGAATCTGCTATGTATAAATTTGAAAAACTGATAAATTTGGCATAATTTTAGGCTTAATTAATATTTCCCCTTTGTAATTACGTTTTTATCATTTAATGCATTTTGTTCAAATGATGCATAATTAATTATAATGGCGTACAGAATTACATTCAACACACATATGCATTGTTTATCATATTTGTTGAAGATTGCTCCGATATTAAAATTTAAATCAAAATTTTAAAAAATGTTAATGTTTTACGAGAAAAAAAAATTAACTCTGTAAAACCATTTCACGAATTGTAATGAATCACAATATTTTCTGGTTTACCATTGAGATTTGAAATTGTTGATTAATGTCTTAGAAGGATAAAATAGCTTATTTTATTAATTTAAATTAATAAAATTATTAAGTAACGAAAGTGCTGCAAATATTTTATAAGAAACACATGCACTTTAAAATTCTTTCTTAACTGTATTGAAGTAAAAATCGGGAGAAGGGGGGGGGAGAGAATCATGTCTGCGAAATTCCAAGAAATACATTCTGTAAATGTTATTGAATGTTTTTGAATTATTGTTTTAAATTTAATACGTTTTGAGATATATTATAAACACATAGTGAATTCAACGTAGAAAAAAATCTATATTTTTGTGAAATAATTGAAAGTAATTGCCAGTTACTTCGCATTTGCTTGTAAAAACTGTAAAATTGTAACAATATTGAAAAATTTGTGTTAGTAGCAAATGATACATGTAGCAAATTAGAAATATAAATACATGTTAAGAAATCATACAAACACTTCATAAATAAAGTATGAAAATTTTGTCACAAAGGATTTTAATTCGTGACACAAAAAAGACTACATAGACCTAAAAAAAAAACTTTGCATGCTAGTTAACACTCTCTTTTCACCTAATCTCCTTTGGGACACGTCCAAAAAACTTAAAATTCTAGAGTTTTATTTGCTAGCAACTGCAGATGTGCGTCACTGACTATCAATTACCTCCTTAATCCGCTTAGGATAAATCACTTAATTATGGTTCCGGCTTTTTCTCTTTTACCAAAAAAGAAGTTAATTTGAATTTCGCTTTCATTTTTAATAGAACAAAGCACATGATTCACAGGGGGACATTTTGTTATTTTTTTTAGCTGGGAGCAAATTACTTGTTACCTATTTTACCAAAGAATTTAACGTAGATTAATATCTGACGGAGCATTAATTGAGTTAACAAGATTAAAATATTAAAATTTTTATTTATATTTGCAAAACATAATGAAACTTTTAAGTGCATGTGTTTTGAAAGGTCTGAAAAATTGGATTTCTGTAACAAATAAGCTATGTTTCGCAAGAATTTCATTTCGTTAGTGCTTTATCATAGCTCTGGATATTTAAACTTCTAATGTACATGGTAAAAAAGTTTTTCAAAACAAAAAGAATTAGAGGGCATTTATTTTTAAAAATTTGGAAAAGAAAGAAAAAGTATATATATATATATATATATATATATATACATATACATATTTGTCTCTAAAAGCTTGCTAATATATTACTGTAGCCCTTTCAAGTTCAGCTGTAATGTTTTGCTATACTTCTAATACTTCTACTTGATTTTTAACTTTAAATATTATATATATAATCGCTGTTTCTTGTTCTGTCTGTCTTTATTTAATGGTAGTATGATATTTTTTGCGCCATTTTTTTTTCTTGATACGTTTCTTAAAATCCTATTTCTTTCTTTTTTTAGTTATGTATCTCGGCGAGGCAGGTCCACTGAGGCTGTTTTTCTAGACATTCAGAAGGCTTTTGACAGGTTTTGGTTCTGGGGACTCATCTACAAACTTATCACGAACAATTTTCCACCTGCTTTAATGCTGCCTTGAAGTTATGGAACAGGAATTGATTGGAAAAAAGTTCTTGTCTGTGTGGATTGCAGATTGAGAATAACTTAAATTAAGAAAGGAAACATGAAAGTAAAATGAAAAATTAGAAAATGGTCATTCGCCACTAGGGGAATGTCGCAATTAATTACTAGGGGGGGGGGATTATAAGAGTCCATAATGGTTCTTCTAGGCCTCTTACTATTGACATTGGGATTGTAATTTTCAAGATTGAAGTTATTAAGGATATTAAAATTTGGCAGATTATCAAAAAAATTTAATTGTCATTTTTTAATAGATTTTTTAAAAGGATGAATGCTAATAGCTTTGTAAATATCTCTATTTTTAGTGTATCTACATACCTTAGTTATATTCCTGATTATAGCATTTTGGGCATTTTCTAAAAGTTTAATGTTTGAATTAGCTGCATAGCCCCACACAGGGCAAGCGTACTTTAAGATGGGCCGCAAAACAGCAGTGTAGAGAAGTACTTTGTTGTAAAGATTCATTTGAGAATTCCGGCAAATTAAGGGGTAAATTAAACGCGATGCGTTCCGGAATTTTTCACGCTCGTGTATGATAAGTTCTTTCCATGTTAAATTTTTGTTTAGAAGTACTCCTAGGTACTTCGTGCTCTGAGACCGGTGTAGTTGTGTGGAATAGAGGTTTAGCGGTGTGACTGTTTTCTTCTTCTGCTGAAGAACACGGCTATTGTTTTATCTATATTAATTTTTATTTTCCATGTATTAAAAAAGTTTATCTGATTAATTCTTATTTAGTTAACAGATTTAATTATTATTCATACTACTTGAAATTATTTAAAACCAATAGCAATATAGAGTCAGCAAACTTCCTAGATCTCCAATTAAAAGTTGAAAATAATATTCTAAAAAGTAATATTTTTGATAAAAGAGACGCTTTTGATTTTAATGTTATAAGAAGGCCATATTGGGATAGTACCCTTCACATTTCAATTTTTGGAAATATTATTCTAAATTATATAAAAAGAAATAATGATTTAGTATCTAAAGAAGTTCTAAGAAATAATAAGTATGAAAAATTCTTTCAAAATTGCCTAAACTTTAACTATCCAGCTAATTTTATAAATAAATATTTGTCTTCAAAATTATAGCGAATTAATTATTATTATTTAATATATTCATTTCTATTTAGTTTATAGTATTTAATTTTCTTAATATATTCGTATAATAAGTTAAGTTTCTAAAAACATACATAGATGACACCCTTATTCTTAGTCATGATGTTTTTTTTTTCTGTGCATCGAGTCAGTGCACTTTTGGGATCCGTATACATAGGGTAAGACTTTAGTTTCTTCGCTCATTTTCATTATTATTAATTATGGTCACAATCATGTTTAACCTCTCTTGCAAATATTTTTTGTTTGTACATATTTATATTTCTCTATTTTTCCCGGATTCCTATAGCAATTTATTATTCCAATTTTATTCAATTGCTGTTACATTCTCCCACGTGGGTTTTGGGCTTTTGCCTTGGATTGTCTCATGTGCTATTATGTCGAAAATTTCCGCTGTAGGGGAAGGTTGAGATCTCACAAAAAACTGTTTAACCCTGTCTCACTGTCCTAAGTCAGTGACAGCTCGGGAAATCATAATAGTTTTTTCCATTCTAGCTAAATTTCTCTTTTTTGGTTTGAAATGGCTCCATGTTCTTGGTTCTTTTGGTTTGATCTGAAGATGTTTTAGGATTTATTAACATATATATATATATATATATATATATATATATATATATATATATATATAGTTTCCCTGAGAATCACTGTTGGGATGAATCTCAACTCATCAAAGAAAAGAACGTGCTTCCCTTTTTGGTGTGTCCGAAAATATGTGTTTTTGGTTCCCCGACAGATGGATTGCCCTATTCGATATACTCAGAAGTAGGCACACAGCTGGATGTTATGCTTAAGGGTTATGTTATGTTAAAGGGCACTGTCTTATAGAAATCTGCATAGTGATTTGACAGGAAATTATTTCTTCAGACGTATCAACAAGATAACGAGAAAGCTCTGTAGGTGATGTCTGCTTATGTAGTCTTGCTCTTTATGCAAATAGCAATCCTGTGCAAGTGTCGTCGCTCTAGGGTATCTTTCTCCGGTCTTTCTGATGATAGTATGATTTGTTGCGAATTGATTTCCTTTTAATGTCATTTGTAACCATAGAGCTTCCTTTACTTGAGACAAATAGCTGCTTTCTATATCATTGTATCATCTATAGGCTTGAGAGAAGTGTTCTCTTTTTAAGCAGACTTTTGTGGGTTTTAACTCTATAACCACAATACTGAAATCAAAAGTCCCATTTTCTTAACCCCTTGCGTACCAGACCACGCTTTCTAGTATGCCCATAAATCCCAGATTTCTGGGGATACTGATCTCTTGACATTATTATACACTTTTCATTTTTTTTATCTCTTAACGCTGGCTAAGGTGCACATTAGCAGGTGTTTCGTTTCGCTTTTTCAAGTTTG
The DNA here is from genome assembly GCA_019973955.1 of Trichonephila inaurata madagascariensis. NCBI lineage: Eukaryota > Metazoa > Arthropoda > Arachnida > Araneae > Nephilidae > Trichonephila > Trichonephila inaurata. The sequence goes on along the minus strand of BMAV01000553.1, from coordinate 175,887 downwards.
TATGACTGTTTTTGTTGTTCATTTTTACTTTTTCTTGCCAATACGGTATCGTCGTTGGATTTCAACGAAAATAATACTGAATGAGAATATTTGCTGGTAATAGATGAATATGACAGTGATTCTGATACGGATTTATATATTTGTGATGAAAAAGAAGAAATGAAACAAAAACTACAATACACTTATGTAATGGGCGTGGAAAAGCTGTTTTGTTCCGAGGAACATTTCAAGCAATTTCCAAAATTTTTTTATTTTCCTATTTTTTTACCCTCCAAATATTTGTAAACCAATCATTTTGTAACTTAACCTTTAATATTTTATACAATCCTAATAACAGAAAATCTAAAGTATAACATTTCCTGTGCTAGTTTCACATTTAAATAAACCATGTCTCGGCGTGCAGTTACAATGGAATTTTGCCCTGTACATAGCATTATCCACGGCTGTCATGTGTCCACCATCTTTTGGCCGCGGTAGCCTAGTGGTTAAGGTATCTGATCGTGGCTGGCTTGTCACGAGCTCGAGCCCAGTGCCACTAAAGACCCCATCGTGTTGGAGAGTGAAGCACGTTAAATCTGTCGAGAGCTCAAACGTCCTCCCATTGGTTGATGTGGTAGTTAGGAGAGGTAGTGCCAACTCAGGTGTCATCCTCGTCACTTGAACAGGGCTCAAAATTACGAGGTCCGTTGCCAAAAATCCTCATGTAGTTGAACAGTGCGACGTTAATATGCACTCACTCATTCACTATCCACTAGTGGTTACATGGTAATCAATGGGTCAAATGATCAAATTTCAAGTGGTGCCACAAAACAGTGGTGTGTGTGTGTGTGTAATTTTTCAAACTGTAATCTTTACCCCTTCAGGACCAGTGGAAGAAGAAAGAAGCGTTTCCCCAGGCCCGTACAGTCGGAGAGGATACACACGCAAGGGACCGGTCGAATTTCCCTGCTAAGCCAATATATATATATATATAATTTCCTTTAAAAATTCTTATAAAGTTTTAAATGCAATCAAATATGCTATCATTGAAAATATTTGAACATGGAGTACAAAAATTTTCGCTGTACTTAAGAAAACTGTTGCGAATTTAAAAAAAAATGTTTTCATTTTAATAAAAATAAATTAAATACACTTTCAAAAAAATTGACGAAAATCCCATGCATTTAAATACGGATATAGAAAATATTAGAAAACTAAACCATTTTATTCAAAATATAAACAGAAATCCATAGAGCAATAGATCACGAAACTCTAAATGTCCGACTCTCCCGAAAAATAAGCACACATGTGCAGTTGTTTATATTCATAAATATCTCGGATCTAATTTTGAAAAAAACGCGAAGTAAAAAGCACATATTGAAGTTCAAAGTTTTATGAAACATTATTCGAAAAAAAAAGGGTTTTTAAATGCCATCTAGTGATTGTAAAAATTAATATAAAAACTTTCCTAACTCTGATCACACCAGTGTGATCATGGGCCTTCAAGCAGGGAAAGCTCAACCACATATATGATAGCGTGGGTCGTGGAGGGAGAAACGCGTGATCACACATGTATGCGATCATGGTCCTGAACGGGTTAATTACAAATCAAATAATAATTAGGTTGAGTGAATGAATGTTTATTAACGTGAAATAAAACTAGAGCTAATGCCAAAGGAACTCATAATTTTAAACCATAGTCAAAACTCGAGGATGATAACTTGTTCTACTCCCTCAAACTTCCTCCCCTCAGGGGGCTCACCTTCTTTAGGTGGATACGGGTGTCACAATCCCGAGGTACCCTAGTGATCTTTTCCTTTTCCCAAGGGGTTTACAATCTTTGGTAAAAACAGGTGTCACGACCCTGGGGTACCCCAGTGATCCTTCTCTATTTTCGACTCTCCATCTTGTCATCCAATTTCTCCTTTTCTTCTTTTCCTGTCCAGACCACAGACCTATGAATATTTGGCGCAGTATAGCCAAAACTGGCTCTTGCATCATAAAACACCAAACTCACTCACCCTCAAACTTCCTCACCACACCAAGATAAGAATTTTGAGTTTGATAACACTAACGTGCATCAGGAATTCACCTGCATGATGGATCTTAAATGGCCTTATAACGCGAGTCCCTGATTAGAAATAAGTAACAAAGACCACTAGTTCGATACCATGACCATTCAGGAAACATAGCCCAAATAATTTTTTATTAAATAATATAATCATTTAAAAATGTCCAAATAATATTTATACACCATTACTCTTATAACGTTGAAAGATTCAATGAAAACTGCAAAATTTAGTATCTGCCTTTATTAATAATTCTTATGTGACAGAAACCGATTACTTTCATCGGCTACAAAAGCAAAATGCTTATTCAAAAAGAGAATTTTTCTCTATCCACATTTTTTTTTAATTTAATTTAACATTTTGTACAAGATTACCTCTTCTTCAACATTCCTATAAAAACATTACGCTTTAAGAAAAAATTTCTTATATAAAATATGAAGCACCCAATATTCAGTACTGATGTCAATATGAAAAAAGTTTTAAAAAAAACCTATAAAATTCCTTATTGCTCTAAAATAAAAATTGAATTATCGATGTCTCATCAGAAAAGTTATTGTAAATATCTAATCATAAGTTTTAAAAAATGTAAGTAGAGAGTATCTGCTGTAAATTTAATTCTGCGGTGGAAAAAAAATATTAGACGAGTGCAATTTTTTAAAGTATAACTCGATAAATCTAAAAAATTCAGTTGCATTAATTTTCTTTCTGGGTTAAAACGGTATCACATGTCTAAATTTTTAAGTAGAAAATTATTCAAGATATGACGAGAAAAACCAGCATTAAATAAAGTTTTTTTAAAGGGAAAATTTAAATGTGCTTAGAAGAAGCCTCATATGTACTTGCATTGGTACTAAACTCGATATTCTTTTTTTTTTTTTTTTGCCTATAACTCGATCTTGTTTAACTTGTCTAACTTGTTTTATTAAATTTTAGGCAACAAAATAAAATCTTTATGCTCTTTTGCTTTCTGAGGGTATTGGTTCAATCCTTGAGTTTGTGCAAATGCATTAATTCGTTTTCCAAAGGAAAAAATTTCTGAACTTGAAAACATGGAGTACTAAGATACTGTTTGTATTTAAAAAAATATTTTTCTTACATATTTACACTTATTTCTAATTTCACAACATGTAATTAAAATTATTTATTCTTAAACAAGAAAGGGAATACCAACATTATAGTTTTTTTCTTTCAAATAGTACAGTGGGGATAGGTAATTACCATTACATTTCCCTGAAGCTGGTATCACTTTTTAATGTGGCTCCAGTTGCTACAATTGCCCAATTTCATCCCTGGAGGAAGGCATTTAAGTGCTGACGATGCAAAGTTGCACTAGGATCTTAATTTTTCTGAGAGCTCCCAAGCTAAACAGGAACTCTAAGGATCTTTAACATGCCGCATAATCATACGATATGGACGCTGTCGATTTTTTGCATCATGAAAATCCATCCACTTGAATCGGAGTAGAACCCGTGAACTTAGTACAAGGCCAGTGCCTAACCAATTGCACCACACTGCCGAAACTAATATTATAGAAAAAAAGTGTGAATATCAGAAACAATATCAAGATTCATGCTACTCAGGAAACTGTCGCGATATGCAAATTGGCAATAATAATTTTTGCATACTAATAGTCAAGAACTTAATACTTTCTTGCTCGCATGAATCATTTTGATAATTAGAGTCAATAAGAAAAATTACAATCGACTGAGAAACTGCACCATCGTTTCATTTATTTAGCGACCCAAAATAATTCTTATTCTATGTTTTATTTCTATGTGTAACTTTTAATAAAAGAAGCTTAAACAAAACTCTAGGGTGAAATCTCTCACGGAACTGATTATATTGAATATTTTGTATTTTAAAAATGTAACAAAAGAAAACAAATACGTTTGCAAGGAACTAGATCAGAAAATCTTTATTCTAAATGAAAGTTTCCTTTTTTTTAATTATGAAATGTTTTGGTTTACTAAAGATTTTAGAAAGATTAAATCACTTATTTGAACACATCTATCTGTAGTTTCTTTTGTTAGACAAACACAAAATACATATGAAATGTTACAGTATTTCTTCACATACTTTTTATACTTTTCAAAAGATTTTAGGTAAAAAAAAAGTAGATTTAACTACACGGGAGTACAAAACATGCTAAATTTGCTCTTTATTACATTCAAGAAAAATATGGCTAAAAGTAGCATTTCAAAAGAGAGTAACAAATAAATCTTGTAAATTATATTGTATACAAACGGTACAATATGTGAAAAAATCTTTTTTCTTATGCTAAATTTTAAAGAAAAAGTATTTTTCCAAATTTATCTACCAATATCCGGGAGGGAGTTCATTTCGCTAAGTAAAAATTCAAAATAACTTCTCAAAAAAAAATAGTATTTCTAATACTAATAAGGAAATTTTGTCAAGTTTAGTTTTTATGTTTATATATTTTTTTCTGCTTTCAACAGATGGCTTTCTTGATTACTGTAAAATGCATAACATAACTATTATATGGAAACATTGCACTGAACTATCTTAAAATCCCAAAATATATATCATGTACCAATTTATTTTAATCATTTTCTGTTTTATAATGCTATACCTACTCTCATTAGTATCACATTAGTTTTTGAAACAAATTATCCTCTAAAAATACTTAATCCAAAAACTGCATATTATTATGAATTTCATCTTGTTAATTATTAATATATTACAGCTTTGGTTAAATATCAACAAAGATATATTCATACATAAACCCAGATCACAGAATTTTTCCTAAACATTCAAATAAGTCTTAAAAATGGCCTACTATTGTTCCATAAAACAAAGGATAAACAAAATATTTATCCTTCGGAAGTAAAGCGTAATTTGTATTCAGCAAGCTTTTTCAATGCATTTCCTGACAATTCATCTACCTGATTACGTATTCAGAGATATCCATTTTGTTCATAATAGCTGAAAGTTTAATGTCAAAAACAAGAGAAATACATTAAGCTATAACTGGCGTAAATCGTCACTCTTTATAAAAAAGTCACTTACATATTAGCATTACAATGTAGTTATAAGAATTTATAATTTTCAAAGAAAAAGTGTTCAAAACATCTTTACAGTTACTTTAATCTAAATATTAGGTTGGGGGAAAAGAAATCCATTATTTTTTCGGAAGATGGCTGTTGTGTGGATATCTCGTGAAGTATCGATCAAACAATTTCAAATTTATGCTCGTTGTCAAGATGACATTTCACACCAAAAAAATTATTTTGCTTTTTTTTTGTTTGGTTCATTCAGTTGTGAGTTACAGGGTGTTAAAAATGGAAGTCAACGAAGAGAAAATTTGGTTCTTTTTACAGTTTTTCTTTGATAAAAGCGAAAATGCAAGCCAGGTGGCTGAAATTGCGAATGGTGTTTATGGTGCTAATACTGTAACAGCTAATTACGTACAATTTTGGTTTCGTCGATTCCTTTCAGGTATTTTTGATGTTAAAGATGCACCACTCACAGGCAGGCCCGTCGTTGAAAATGTCGATAAAATCACAGAAATAGTCGACTTTGACCGACATGTTAGTAGTCGTAGCATCGCCCAGGAGCTAAAGATCGACAATAAAACAGTTTTAAACTATTTGCGCAAAGTTCGATTCAAAAAGAAGCTCGATGTTTGGATGCCACATCAATTAACACCAAAAAACATGATAGATCGAATTTCCATTTGCGAAGTCTTTGCCAAACGGAATGAAATCGACCCATTTCTTAAACGGATGGTGACTGGAGATGAGAAATGGGTCACATACTAAAATATTGTGCGAAAACGATCGTGGTCAAAGTGCGGTGAAGCATCTCAAACGGTGACCAAACCAGGACTAACGGCCAGGAAAGTTCTACTGTGTATTTGGAGGGACTGGAAAAGAATCATTTATTAGGAGTTGCTTTAGCATGGCCAAAAACTAAATTCAGGTATCTACTGTCAACAACTGGACCGTTTGAAGCCAGTGATAGACCAGAAATGGCCAGAATTGGCCAACAGAAGAGGTGTTGTGTTCCATCAGGACAACGTCAGGCCACACACGTCTGTAGTGACTCTCCAGAACCTCTGGGAACTTGGTTGGAAAGTTTTAATGCGTCCACCATATAGTCCGGACCTAACACCAAGCGATTACCACCTTTTTCTCACATTGCAAAACCTCCTGAGTGTTAAGAAATTGGGATGAAGGGAAGATTAAGAAAATTGATTACTAGATGTTTTCACCAATAAGGGCCTAGACTTTAAGAAGCTACCTTTAAAATGACAACAAATTATACAACAAAACGGTGAATATTTGACCCAAATCGGACAATCGGAAGCATGTTAAATAAAGTCTTGATTTTCATGCAAAAATAATGGATTTCTTTTTCCCCAACCTAATATTATTTTGTATATACAATACTTAGATTTAAAGTGGTTAAATAATTGTATTAGTATATTAATTCTTGAATTCGTATTAGTCTACTCTTATCATATTATTTAAAATACTGATCCCATGTACTGCTTTTGTAATAATCTTCAGTTTCCTGTTAATGATAGTATATTTAATTTGAAAGCATACAGTTAAGTAAATAAATTATTGATTATTAAATTAACTCTTCATCAAAAAACTAACTATAAAATTATTTGATAATTCTTATTGATTAGCTATGAAATTCTTATATTTCTTATTGATTAGCTATGAATAAGTAATTAGCATAAAAATCACTACCATATATGTGTAAGAGTGTTTAAAATCATAGAAAGGAAAATTTTTAAAATAGTTTTAAAGTATTTTTTACTATTGATGTTGTTATCAGAAGAAGCACTAAATTCCAAACGGTTTTTATTCCTGCATATTGAAACTAAGCATTTGTAATGTGATATAGATGTATAGTGAAAAAAATAGGCTAAAAATATTAATTTTAAAAAATAAGACTTTTTTGCAATTTTCTTATTTATAAAAAGCATTTTTACACAAGTTTTTACAGGGTAAGGAATAAAAATTTGTTATTAATTGTTAAGTTTAAAAAAGGCAAATTTCCATAATTTGGAAATTTTTTCTCAAAATAAACTGTTCAGAATTTTTGCTTTATTCGACTACAAAGCTTTCTCGTCAGATACACTTTAATCATTTTGACTCTTAATAGTGCATATGACTTGCTTGTTCTTCGGGTATCCGACTACGTTCGGAACCGTGATTTTAAAGAAGTGCATAAATGGATAATTTTCATGAGATTTAATACCACTTAGATTAGAATACATATATAAATTGGTTTTAAGAACATTATATATGATAAAAAAAACTTATTTAAGTACAATCTATTGGCAAATAATCAACTTAGAATAAGTTTTTTCAAAACGTTCTCATTTTATAAAAAAAAATGCTTCTATAATACTAATATTGTGTGTGTGCGTGCGTGCGTGCGTGTGTGCGTGCGTGCATGCGTGCGTGAGTGCGTGCATGCGTGCGCTTATATAAAGTAAAGACTTCTCCAGAAAGTCTGAACTAAGATTTGTGAAAAATTCACATTATTTTCAAAGTTATAACTAATTGAAATAATTATCGGCATTTTTTTTCTTAAAATTTCTCCCCTCTGTTGTAATAAAATATGGATGAATCCACTTCTAAGTTATATATTTCAAAAATTCTATTTCAGCTTTTGTACAGAGGCCTGAGCTATATACATGCAAAATATTATTATTGTAGAAGCATTTTTTGAAAAAGGAAAATATTTTGAAAATTAGTCGTTCTATGTTCATTTTTTGTCAAAATATTATACTCAAATATTTTTTTTGTTGTAATAATATTCTTAAAACAATTTTATATACGTTTTCTAATCTAAATGACATTAAATGTCAGAAATATTATCCATTTATACGCTTTTGCAAAATCACGGTTCCGAACGTAGTCGGATACCTTAATTGTACATAAAAGTATAGAAACGTTAATGCTTAGGTAAACATTTTAAATGTACAATACTTAGTAATCGGATTTTCAGTTACTATCATTTATAAATAAATTTCTCTCAAGAAAATAAAATTAATTGTAAAAAAGATATACAGAGCTAAACTAATATTTTTTAATAAAATTTTGCAACAATTTTTTTATCAGCGTTGCGTAAAAATGTCTGGCCAGTAAATGTTGCTTAAAAATACTTAGGGTGAATCAAAATAACAATGTAACTTTTGTATCAATTTGTTGTTTTGTAGCAATGTACTTTTGTATTTTAGTAGCTTCATTTTGCAATAAAGGACGAGAGTGCTCCTTCAATAGTGATTTAGGGAAGCATTTGTAAGGAAAACATCAGTTTTGGCCGAAATGATGTCGATTCAAGGGAAAGCCCAACGCTTGCTTTGGTTTCACGAAACGAATTTGTCCATTAATGTTCAGCATAAATTTTGACATTGTTGTGGAGGAAACTCTACAGATGCAAAATCAATAAAGCGATGGTATGAGACAGCATAGAAGATACGTTAAAGAACACTTGACGGAAACTGAAATACTGCCTATATAGATGTTCTCCAAAGTATCAAGCTTCACACGTAACAATTTACTGTGGTAAATGGTCTTATAAGATATACATAACAGTACTTACAATATATCCGAGTAAACATATGTCTAGTTATAAAAGTTGGAGGACAATGAATTTTTATAATTGAAGCAAAACTTTGGTTCAGCCTATATGGTGAAAAAAAAAATAATTAAATCTTTTCTCAAAACGTTAAAATTATTTAAATTTTTTTGTATTGCAATTCGCGTAAATATATAAATTAAAAATACGATGCTATTACAAATTTTATTTAATTTGAGAAATGTCGCATGTTTTTATTTAATTTAACTGGTTTTTTAATGCCTTACTGTTTGTTAAATTATCGAGTCTTTTGTTATTATTGTTATATTCTGTTTCATTCCATAAAATGCACTTCTACGTTGTAAGGAATAATCTCCTGTGTGTGTACTACTATAACTTATTTTAAAACTACATCTCCTAATTAAATTTCCCTTCGATACCTTTTTTCTCTCTCATTACTGAGTATTTTTTATTATGCTAGTATTTTTGAATTCGTATAGAAAAAACCGATTTTATTTTGTCTCAGAACAAGAAGCACAGATTACAACAAAATGAGATTAAACTACTTTTTTATCTGTAAAGCCCATAAGACCCGAGACAAAATGAAAAACAAAGCGTTGTTTCGTAGTGTGCCTGATCCTCTAACTTTAAAGGTGTTTATATAGCTTTCTCTGGATTCAAAGAACAGCGAATAAAAGAATAAAACTAACATTATTTCTTGAAAGAAGATCACCTTGAAAAGAAAACAAAAACAAAAATAAATGTGTTGAGCTTCTTATCCTCAATTCCCTGATTTCTTTGCAGGTAGATTGGGTCTCTATTACTAGATTCTTAAAATGAATGAACTCCCGCCATCCCGAAGGGTAAGGATATGAAAGGTTTGTTTTTGTGTGTGTGCATATAAGGACTTTCGTAGGTTGTTCATTAATTTCTCTGAATACTCCAAAAATTTTGTAAAGCTTTAAAGTTCATTGCTGCATCAAGCAGGATCTAGCTTTATTATTTATTTAATAATGCGTATATATTTTAATTGATATTATATATAGTAGTTTACAGACACATTCTGTTTCATTGATTTAATTCAAACATACTTTATATCAGTGCTTCACAAAGTTTTAATATTCATGACCCAATATTCAATCATAACTTTCATCATGCCCCCTCATACAATAAAAATGTGTTGAATTCAATAATACCATACTTTGATGCTAAGGCTACGATACGACTTTAAGCTCTTAAGTGCCACTGGAGTATATAAACGTTTCACTCAGCCAAAGCGTTAATTGTCTCGGACGTTTAAATACGTCTTTTCGAAGTACGATCTTTTCTGAGCACTGTTATCCATAAAATTATTCCGAAGGCTTTGAAATTCAATAAAAGGACCTTGGTAATGTTTGTGAAGGATTCACTTATTTCAGATTATTTTTGTTTCTTTATTCCTTCCCCTCCCCCCCCCCCCAATACATCATACGGTTGGCAGTGGGAAGTGAATCGCGTAGCTTTTCATCGGCAGTTAAGATATTTATTATAAACCATGCAAATTATCAAAATAAGTTTTACTTATTGTACATAATTTTATATGTGACATTCCCACATGGGGTCACTGAAAACTATTAAACTTGTTCTTAACTTTATATTGTTAAATTAATGATAAAATGCATTGTGTAGCACTGATACATTTATAAGTGTAATATATGAGCATAAATGTGTATTTTATTTTTCATTATGTCGGAATGTATTTCGTTTGTTTACTTTCTGTAAATTAATATTTTTTTTAAATAATCTTTTGTTTTCAACTTTTCAATATGCTCGAACCCTTCTCGTAGAGTTCTCACGCCCCCAAAGGGGGGGGGGTGCCCCAAAGTTTGAGAAACGCTGCTTTATATAGAAAGTATATTTAAATTTGTAATTTAAAGAAGCACTTTATTCATAGCATACAATCAAAAAGAGAAAGTGACATAAATGAACTGAGATTTAAATAATTGTTATTATCTAGTTCTATTTAGATTTATTTTCAATTGCCAAAAAATATTAAATAAAAATTGCGTTCTCTTAGTTCTAAAACATTAAAAAATTTGATAAATGGAATACCAGAGATGTTTATTTCTGTACTAAAAAAGTTCACGAAATCCGAATAAAAGAATAAGTACACACATAAACATATTGATATTAGTTTGATTTTTTAAATATATACAAATTGTAATCCAGTTTTAAAAAAGATATAGATTCCATAAATATAACTGAAACACATGTAAAGCAATTTTAATAAGCAAAATAAAGTTAATTAAAGTTTAATTTTAAAAAAATCTAAAGAATTACTCCTTTAAAATTTTATATTTTTTAACTTATTTATAAATTTAGTGACACATTTCTTAGAGATTGTAAATGTAAAATGATTTACAATTTAAACTTTCAGTTTCTCTTCATCTATGGTATTTTAATCAGCTTTGAATCGAACTGTAACCAAAAGCAATTCTTAGAGACTTTTTTACAGGATTTTAGGAACTACGAAGGAACTTATTCCCTGCATGTAACTATAATAAATTTTGACCATTCTTTTTCTATCTGAAATGTATTAATGAAGCTTCAAATTACCTGAAATTTAATCACTGACAATTTTTTATTCCTGTACCTGTCTACCAATTCAAACTCTTTTCTTCAACTATAATAATGTTTTACTAACATTTTTTTTAAATTTATTCCTCGTACAGTTTTATTTTCATAAGTCATAAAGAGTTATAATATAATGTTATAAATTAACAGTTAAAATATAATGAAAAACCAAGTTTTAATGCAACGATCAGACCATGTAAATTGTTATAGGAAAAGAAAAAGAGAAAAGAACTCGCCCTTTTCCCCTAATTTTTTTCTAAAAAATACCATTTAATTTCATCAATTACTTGAGCAAAACTTTGAAGAGTTGATTATTTATAACAGAGATTATTTAATCATAAATAAAACTTAAGAAAACTTATTTTTCCCATAGTTTCTCTCCAAAAATTTTCTAAAGAATCCCATGATTACCTAACAATTGATTAGATAAATCATAGATACAAAAATTTCAATAAAACAGGAAATATATACATTAAAATATAAACTGAATCAAATAATTGGTTTGCAAACATTTTTAATGAAAACTTTCAAATCTTAATCTTAAGAAATATTTTACAGCCTTCAAATTGTTATTAAAATTACCTTTTGCAACTAAAATATTTACGATACGATAAGAGAAAAGCATATTACAAATTATTTTCTCCTTTTTTATTGATTATCTCCTTGAGAACAGGTAAAAGTGTTGGAATTAATTTCCAAAATAAATCTGCCATTATTACTCAAGACTTTTAAATTACCTTTTAAAAAAAAAGAAATATATTTCCGTAATCAAGTCTTAAAATATTTAACTGCACTTTCCTGCGCCTTATGATTTAAATAACTAAACAATCTAAGAGAAAACATATTTTTCTTAAACTGCATGAAACATTAGAAGCTTCTGCTTTTTAAATGAGTTCTTTTCAAATTAATTGATGTTTCCGTTACTTGTTATTAATTATTTGGAGTTTGAAACTAAAATACACTGTTTTAAATTTAAATTTAATTATAAGTATGTTTGAAATTATGATAAAAGCTTTGAAACAATGTAATATTAAATCAATTAAATTGATTCAATATTTTTAATGTTTCCTGTTCAAAATCATGTAAAACAAAAAAATGTTATTAAAAATTCAGAAAAGATTTTATTTTCATTTCCTGAACTGTAATATAGTTATAAAGACTTCCGTACAAAATGTATGAGCTCCAATATTCAACAAATATTTTAACAGCTTAAAAATGAGGCGCTTAAATTTCAAACTAATTCAAGAACTATCATTCAAAACATACATTTCTTGTTTCAATATAATATAATATGTGATTTATACTTAAAGCATATTCTCTCTATTTTTTATAAAATACTGTATTACTGTATTTTATTTAAAATAAATATTTAGTAGAATATTCATATTTTATTAATGCATAATATGAATAATTATTTTTCCCTCTAAATATACGAGTGTATTAAATGATACTTGAATACAAGAAATTATTAAATATTAAGTAAAATTAGTCAAAACCCATTAATCATTACACTAATAAATACTAAAATTATATGTAAATCACAATTTAACAATTGCAGTAAATAATAATAATAATGTTAAAGAGATGTTATAAATACTAGAGTTTTTGTAAAGATGTTTAACTTCTTCATGACCCCTTTGCCTCTAACTAATTATTTGAAGGGTTTATATTTTTTACAGAAAAGGAATTTTTATTTTATAAAAAATAGACAAGAATTATTTTTTCCTCTTAACAAGTAATATGTACGTACAAGTAATCATCATATTTTTTATTATTATTATGGTGCAAGGATTTCAATATTCATCACATGCGAATATAGTGATTTACATATAAAATACCATTGCATGTCAAAGGGATTTCCATTTCATCTCTATAGAGACAAACCCAATTCTTTTTAATCCCGAAGTTTTATTTGCTAACATCTGTAGAAGGTCTGACTGACTACTAATTATCTCTGTAATCCACTTAGGATAAATTGCTTAATTAAAGTTTCGGCATCTTTTTTGTCAAAGAAAGGTAAATTAAGTTTAGTTTTTAAGTATAACAAGAGTAGAGTATTGCTCGTGACTTTTTGTTCTTTAATTTCGTTGCACGTGATTTAGCTTTACGTGAAACTAATTATTAAAGAATTTTTTCGATGTAGATTAATACATGTATTAGAATATATTTTACTCACGAAATTAAAATAATATACATCTATATCCATATTTACGAAAAATAGCGAGTTCTATGCTTGCCTGCACTGTTCACAAATAGAAACCGTGAGACAAAATTAGGAACGGTTCTAGTCGATAATAATATTTTAAATTTCAAGAGAAAATTAGTACATCTAATGCACGCAATAAAAAGAAAAAAATCCTTGTAGTTTTTTTTCCGACTTTTATTTTAAAATCAAATGGTAAAAGAAAATTCTAAAAGTATTAATCTTTATTTTCAGACAAATTTTAGAGTCTTCTAGTTTGTGTAACATCATAAAATATATATTTTAAACCCTTTTTGCTGATTCATCAAAACATGTATTTATTTTTATAGATTCAGACGCATAATTATGTCCATAACTATTTGGATTCTGATACAAAAATATCGAAATATAGTAAAAGTGATTGTATTTACTCGCATTTGTCACGTCAACCAATAATCAAGCAATTGTATTACATTTCGCATGAATATATTCCTTTCTTATGTGACTTCGAAAAAACCCTCAATTTAACTTAACTTACAATCTAGAAATTATCTAAGTTTTGTTTTATAACTCAAAATATAACTAACTTCTTCATTTTTACAAAGCACAGGCTTTCAAAATGATGCTGTTTGATGAATTTTTTTTACTATTTCGTAACTTAGGAATACAGTTTCCTATTAGAATACATCTCAGAAGCTGATTTCGGAATTAAATCTTATAGCGAATGCACCAGAGCATATTTAACAAATATGATGTCTGGCATACTGTTTTAAAATTTAACCCCTAAACAATATGGAAAGCCTGGCGGTTCCTCAATCTATTCTCACCATTTGCGTTTAAATGGGTTTATCCATTCCTTAAGATAAAACCATTTATTTCGTTAGTATTACACGGTATTCTGCGTCATTCGTAAAGTATATGGCATGCACCCATTCTTCCAATTATTTTTTACTTCCCATTTTGAGGTTTATTCCATAATTGTTAATTTGAAGTTTAGTATAGCGAGTTATTATTTAATTTTACGTAATTGAGAAAAGTCTAACTTTTTGAATCATAACTTAAAAATTGTTTCCCGTATTTGTTCAATTATTTTCTAATAAGGAGAAATAAAGCAGGCATGCTTTCATTTGGTGAAAGTCACAGCCATCTTAGTGATGAGAAGAATTTACCAGGAGTGAACCTAAGTAATGTATGTCCATATTCCTACCATGTCCATATTTAAGAATTACTTGATCTTTATATTGGTAAAGAAAAAAAATCACAGAATAGTGTAAAACAAATCATGTAAAAATTCAAAAATAAAAAAAAAAATTGAACAATGGTACAATTTTTCATCGTAGGAAAACATTTGCAAATATAAGGTGACTTTTCAAAACAAGAATTATGTAGAAGAATGAAATTATGAAGTTTTCATTGACATGGAATTTTGTATACTAGATGAAATTCTGCTATACACCACAAATTACAGATCGGATATTTCTAATTAAAACTTATTTTTTACAACAGATATGTGTACGAGTAATGGTGATTTTCAATTCTCAGCTATTAAAATTCAAAAATCAACATCAGCTGCTCTTAAATATTTATGAGGTTCCTTAAGATATTCACAAATTCTTTTGTAAAAAGATATCTGATTTTTCTAAAAAGTATACATAATATATAATTAAATGATAGATCAGTAAGAAGTAAATTTATTTTTTTAATCGATTTCATATTTTTGCTTTGTTTTAACTGTGTGTGTGTGTGTGTGTGTGTGT
>BMAV01000553.1:113713-150726 GCA_019973955.1 Trichonephila inaurata madagascariensis | reverse complement strand
CCAGAACTCAATTCCATTTGGGTAACCAGAAATAAACATCGGCAATAAATAAATACAAAATCTATTCAAATAATTTGCGTGAAAAATAACATGAATTATAATTTTTTCATCTGTTATAATATAAAACCTTTTAATATAAAACATTGTAATATAAATACATTTCAAGAAGCAATTTTTTTTTCTACCATGATCTACTGTAGCAGGTTCTTAACGTGTTACAAACAAACATTTTGGGGAATATATTTTACGAATCCTTTGATTGATTTGAGAACTTCACCCTCTGACCCACTGAGCGTTCTCCCTCAAAATTGAGCCAAATAGTACTGTCACATACCTGGTGCTCAAAGCTGTGGATAGTGACAGGCGTTAAATCTAGCCCCTTACCACGATGAATTTCATGGGCTTCGATCTGACATTGTCAATCAGGTGGCATAAGTAACAACAGCATAACACTTGTTTATGTTATAGGATGTCATTTCATTTGGTATATTGGTTGTTATCCCCGTAACACTCCTATGGCACGGAGATATGGCACAAGATTGTATACACTGTAGAGAGGATCTTCTATGTATGGCTGTAGGGCCCTTGAGCTTACATTTCAAGTAACAAACAACTAAAATAATTTTAAAAACAGTTTAATACTTTCTTTTGTAAAAAGACGAATTTACAGAGAATAGTATTTCGATTATTTTTCTTTATCAGAAACTGGGGGGGTACCTTCTGTCCGCATAATGGTGGACCAATCCCTATTGTGTAAATGAGGAAACTGTTCATTCTTATTGCTCAAATTGTAAAAATTGAAATTTACATGTATTATGTAGTTATATTTATTTGTTATTTATTCCGAAAAATTCGTTCTTGGCCCTCCTCTTCAGTTAAATTCCTTATTGAAGATGCAGCATCTAACACTTCATTGATAAAGTACTCAGATTTTGATAAATCTATAGCTCTTTCAACTTCCTGGAAATTTGAGTGTTTATTTCCGTTGATTGTTAATATCGTCGTATGAGACAACGCCTTTCTTTCCACATGAAGATTCCAGTCCAAGCAATCGTTGCGATATTTTTTCTGCGAGAGCTTGCAATAACGCACTATCGCAACCGCATTGGCGGCATTATATGAAACGAAGCACGTGGTTGTCGATTCAGCGTGTACGACACAATCGAAATCGGGATTGGCGAGTTATCTTAAATGTTGGTATTAATGTGATAGTACGTAATAATTTTATTACAGTATCACGAAAAACTTTTTTAGTATAAAGAGGGATTATTATTTGAATGCATGTGCACAGGTGCTTATTATATTATTTAATTAAAAAGAAACTTGTGGCAAATCTCGATATTTGTAAGGAAATCAGAATTATAAGCATTGACATCAGAATTATGAAAAGTAATAAAACTGACATTTCAACCGAACAGTTATTTACTTGAGCATTTAATTTCTTCTTCTAAAAAATAAAAAAAAATGTAGATATCATCAAAACAGTAAAATATCATCAATGAAAAAAAATTATACATTTAGATAATTTATTCTAAATTTAATGTAATTCTAGTTTTGGTTTGACGTTTAATTAGAATTCTAAGAATACTTTCAGAAGTCAATTTAGTTATGAAAATTATTACCTCATCATCTTCTTTGAGAGGGTTTAAATTTTCTTTAAACTTAAATTTTTTCTCTTTTCCACTTTTTTATTTATTTTGAGTTACCACTTTATTATCGTTATTAGAATGTGTCTCTAACATGAAACAGTAAAAAAAATTGAAAAAACGAAAACGAATAACTTGAAATATTATATGTCAGGAAAACTGATTAATTGGTAGTTACCTCTTAATCCCTTTTCTAAAAGTTTAAAAAAAAATTCGATTTACAATTTCCCATTGTAAATGTTAAAAAAGGCTTTTGGATTATCAAGTTCATATTTTGATAAAATACGTTTGATAGTTACAACTACATTGTTACGATATGTTTGTTTAAATGCATCGTGCGCTCTTGCCAACTGTTGCAGCTGTTAATTGCTGTTTACCTGCTAACTTTTTTTAACTAGTTTGTAAAATGTAATTTATAAAAAAATAACAATTCCTTAGTTCAGAATGTCTCTTTGAATATGCAGAAATAGTTTCTGATCTGCATTTTGTTGCAGTAATTCTTTAATAATAAATAATGTATTTAATAAAGTTGAAATTGTAACCTTCATCTGTAAACAGTCCAAAGTGTACTAAAAAAGATAATTAATTTTCTTCATACTTTTAACTTTTGAAATACGTGAATGATCGAAAAAAATTCACCAAGATACAAAAAAAAATGTGAGCTGATTCTAAAAGACTATGCTGCAGTGGGGGAGGGGAAATCCATTGATCTGACAAAAAATCACAAAAGATATCTGAATCAGAATAAACGTGAACATGATAAAGGGCGAAAGAAAGCTCAACAGTCAAAAATATATTCTGATCTAAACGTCGGTATTTCCTAAAATCATATTTGTTCCTATTATTCGGATAAAATAGGTGTTTTTTTTATTATTTAATTATGTAATTGAAATAAAATGAATAAAAGCTGGAGTAAAAAAAAACTCTTTTAATTTATTTCCGATCATTCTTAACTTCGAAGTTATTGTTGTAATTTTTATACCTCTATTGTTATTATTTTAAATATTTACTTTATTACTGTTTCAAAAAATATCCCTTATAAGTGAATTAAACTATTCCCTTTTTTCAAATTGTTCAAAATAGTTTATTATTTAATTGTTATTTTAGTTCTTCAACTATATACTTCACCTAAAAATGTACTCAAAGTAAAAATAATTCACAGGGGATAGTAATTTTTCTTAGCCACTGAAAAATACTAAAGCAATATTACTTTGAGAAAGTCATTCTTCACTTCTAATACCATCAAAAAAAAATTTAAGTACAGAAGAATAAAACTGAAAAATGGCGTCAAAATATTTTGGATTGAATGATAATGAGATTGAAACTCTTTGAATACAGTAATCATCTCACCAGACGAATAATAATTTTAAACACATGGATGTATCCCATGAATACAAACGAAGAATATTTTGTTTCGACTTGCAACATTACAACTCTATTCCACAAATAATAAAACATTGCATTTTTTTATTTGTCTCACTATTTTTAGATCTTCAAATCTGATAAGAATTCAACTATGCATGGTTAAGAGAGTAAGATTTGGATTCGAATTGTCTTTAGCTACAAAAATGACTATTTTGGAACGCTTTTTTTCTAATTATTTTTCATGTTTTTTTCAAAGAAAGTTCTTGTAATTTATTTAGTAAATATTAGTTCTAAAAACTTGAAGATAATTAAACTAAAGAAATTCTAATAATTAACAAAAATAAAAAGATTGTTCTTTATAATTTTAGGTTAGTATTTTTCTAAAAAATAACTACTGCATTTTGAGAATGAATTTCTGTTAAATAGAATTTTAGTAAAGAAAATGAATGCATTACATTTTGTTTGAAATATATATGCAAATATAATTTTTACAATATACATTTCTGGTATAATCTTTTCTCAGATGTGTTCAAAAAAATAAAATTTATTTACATTTTATTAAGTTTATTCATTCCAACACGACAGTCATCCATCAGTTTTTAATTAAGTTTTCTTCCTAATTTTAAGTTTTTCGATCTGTGGCATGATATCTTTGTAATTAATTAACTGTATTTTAATTTTTTTTTATCTAAATATACATTTTTCAAACTATTCGTGTACTCCATGCAAATTCTTTCTAATACATATCTTTAAATCTACCTCTTTTAAGGTTTTCTCAAGCATATATCCTCTTTTACATCTTCTTAAGTCTTAAAAATTGAAAATCTTTCCAAAAATAAAAAAAAACTAGGAATTTTCAAACAATGGTAAGTTTATAGGTATTCCACACAATTTTAAATTTTCAAAAAATTGTTTTGATTTTTTACTGGTTTTATTGATTATGTATCAACAAGGACTAATATCTCCACGTTTGTATAGAATGATTCGATATACGTATTTTTAAGATTAAAGGCAAACAGCCTATGAAATTGTTTCTTGTTTCGCAAAATGTGAAAAGACAAAAAAAATGTATCCGCAGTAAAACAATTTCTAAATATTTTTTTCATATGTCAGAAAAGGATTTAAAATTGATGTTAGGCGTTTACAAAAGGTTATGATTCAATCAAATTCAACTTCATATTACATACACACATACGTTACGCTGTGCTTTATTTATTTTAAAATAGAGCAAAACTAAAGTACTTACCCCCATTCAACTATATGCTTCTCATAAGTTTACTCTGAATATGCTAATTTATTTTTTTTCTTTTTACTTCTTAAAGATTTCAGGTTAATTTATGGGAAGAATAATTATGAATATTTTAAATTACTTTCTACTATCAAGTATAATTTATGAACGATTTAATTTAAAAAAATCTCTATAAATGTCAATTTAATTTAAACCCTTGATAAAGTACAGATATAAGAGATATTTGTACATATCTATATAAAAAATCTATGGATCTTTGTAGTTTAAAGGCATGTATGCTCATAAATAAAAAATTATAAAAATGAATGTTTTGCTAACAACACGCTCTCATCTTTCTATAATTTCTTGTACCTTAAAAATGAAATATTTCTTAATGTTTAACTTCCATCTAAATCTTTAAAATCATTTTCTTTATATCCTGCTTTTCGGAAACTTCGTAGAACTTCACGAAATTCCTTTTTATTTGACATTTACTTTTATATTCCTGGTCTGAATATGAAAGGAAATAAAATATGTTGCTTTATGGAAAAGTTGAAAAGGGAGAAATTTCAAAGGAAAGTCTTTTTTTGCAGAGTTACCACAAAGACTTCAGCCAACAGATTTCTTCTATAGTAGCTGCATTAACTATCTTACTCTAGCCACCAAGGAGATTATCATTTTAACTATCAATAAATAGACTGGTCCACTTCTCAGCTTACCACTTTTTAGTTTTATTTTTTACAATTTGTGCCTGCTTTTACCAATAATGAATATTAAGCTAATGAAATTTTTCCTGATGTTTCATTTGGTTGAAGTTTTTAATAACATATCATCTTGGTGATTTAAACACTACCTTCAAAAATTTTGTTTTAAAAAATTAAATATGTTGTGGCACAATCATAAAAGGGGATGCCTGTAGATCAGCTCATATCTTTTTTTCGTCATCTAATCGCGGTGTTTATGTGCTTTTTCTTTCTTTGGTACTTACGTATTATACCGTCGACCCCTTTCGTCAAATTAAAAGATGTCATCAAATTCCGCAATATGCAACCAATAAAGAAAAGCCTTTCCGTGCATGTTTTAACACAATAACAGTAGAGATGCTAGTATTTAAAAACATTATTTGAATCGGTGACATCTTTAGCGAAAAAGGTCGATAGTATAATACGTAAGTACATTTTTCTTTTCAAATTTATTTTCCAATGTCTTATAGAAAGGAAGTTTTAAGGCACGGGAAAATGTGCCCAGGACCTCATCTTCAAAAGAGACCTCGTTCTCTACTTAGTCTCAATAAAATCATGATCCCTAATAAATGTAATCGTCAAATATTATTCCTGGACATATTCTCTAAGAAACTGGGAATTTCGGATTGTATGCTAACTGGTGACATTGACAAAGCTGCATGCCATGTCCGTGCCTACGTCCCGATCTATCATAATACCCAATCATAACTCATTGAGTTGAAAGACGCTAGTCGTTTTATGCCCAGGTTTTTGAGATATAAGTCACGCAAATTTATTTGTTATGGATTACTGTTTGTGCGAGTATCAGTCAAAGGGTCACAGAAAAGGCCTAATTTTTCATAGGGAACCAAGACATCGATGTCAATATGTCATTGGAGAATATTTTACAGCAGTTTTAACCTGCAACGTAATTGGAAATTATATATGAGTAAGAAATTAAAATTACAAATACAATTTTTTTGTTTATTTAAGATAGTTGTAATTAATATTCAAAAAGTCTACGTTATTTACATTGTAAAAAATGATAAATACAACAAAAACATGTAGCACTTGTTACGAAATAAAAAAGTGTAAGTTACCTATTTTGCTTATTTGTGAATTTCTTCTTATGATGAGTATTTCAAAGAAAAAAAACAAGACTACTATTACTGCTAAATAGTCTACACGAAATTATTAAAATAACAGATAGCCTTCTGTGCTTAATTTTTGACGCCAGATTAATCCAATTAAATGAAAAGATTTCTTCTGAATCATTTAAACAGTATATACCTCTGTCAGATACACTTTAACTTTCATTCTATATGAAATACGTAAAATCAAATGAGTGAAAAAATTAAAAACATTTCGACTTTCACCGAAAAATAAGCTAATAGACCAAGAAAATAATGAGCGATATTAAGTGTTGGGAATAAGCTAATTAAATAGTTAGAAGTTTTTATGTGAATTATACATATTCATGCTGAATTAAATTAATCAAATACTCATTAAAAAAACAAAGTCACACACACACATTCCACTTAATCTACATTTTATTATATTCTTATAAAATCATTTAACTAATAGCTCTTTAGTGATACTAAGTTTTAAAAAAATACTAGAGTTTTAGTCCATTTCGTTTTGTTGTTTTTTTTGCCTTTTTTCTTAATGGGTTACTATTTACTTTTCACACAGTATTTTCTTTTTTTTTAAATCTCTTATGATGTTTTTTACAACTTAGTCTTTAATTTTTTAATATATTTTTCCTTCCTTTTTTTTCAATTTTTTTTCTAATGAGATTTAAAATTTTACTTTTTTTACGAATTCATCTTAACACATTGATCAAATTTCGTACATTTTCTAAACTTACTGTGTATCATAATTTATGTATTATTATATTTATTTTTTTTTGAAAATCAATAAATGAGTATTACAAATATATTTTGTTTTACTATAATTTATTTTTATTCCATATATAACTTTATAATATACAAGACTAAAAAAGCATATACATTCAGTGTTTTCTTCACATTCTCACCAATTCTCCCAGAAAGTAAAAGTAAAGAATGTAAAAGAACGTATAAACTCTCGTTGAATCCCAAACACAGGAATGTTTTCATTAAATGAGATTACAATCCATTAAGCAAAATAAATATTTTATTACTTAAGAAAAATAAAAATCTTAATAAAATTTCTATTATAACTCAATTTTCGGTACAGATATTATAAGTAAAGCCAACCATTTGTTACCATAGTATCTTTATATGAAGTTATACAAATTAATACAAGTAAAGCCTATACGTTTATTTAGTGCTTCCAATAATTAATTCGAAATCTTACGCAGAGAATATTTTTACAATGTGTATATTTTTTCCTGATATTATAGTTCTATATTAGCTCAATATTGATGGAGATAAAATAATTATTTTATCTTCATATGTTTCTATATAATAATAAAAATCCAGTGCATTCCATTCCTTGACAAGATTGTTAGCCAATGGGTTTCTCCAGACGAAACCCTATAAGATTGTCTCTTTCTATATTAGACACTACTGAATAAAACTAAAAGAACTTGAGGAATTTCAAGAAATGAAACGAAATATGATTTTATATTGAGAGAAGAAAATAAATGTATGTATTCATGTATAAAAGGAGAATCTTGTTTTTATCTTTGTACATTATTTTAAAGAATAAATTTTTTTAAAAAAACTATCTGTCTTTGAGAGAATATAATAAAACATTTCATATTTGGTAAGGATATAAGTTAAAAATCAGTGCATGCTAAATGGCGAAGTTATTTATGTATTTCTTACGTCTTCATTTGTGCTGTAACTTTCTATTACCTTGAGATTCGATAAGATTTATATTTCTAGATTTTATTT
Source organism: Trichonephila inaurata madagascariensis (assembly GCA_019973955.1). Classification (NCBI taxonomy): domain Eukaryota; kingdom Metazoa; phylum Arthropoda; class Arachnida; order Araneae; family Nephilidae; genus Trichonephila; species Trichonephila inaurata. The sequence continues at coordinate 142,886 of BMAV01000553.1, read as the reverse complement.
GAAACTATCTGATGAGTTTTGTTTATTATGAAAAGAAGTCAACTTATTTTAAATAAATTATCCCTTATGTAAATTGATGCTGAATATTTTTTAGAAAAGGAAAACTTAAGTATTTACATTAAATTCCTCATATAAAAGAAATAAAAAATTTTAATATGAATGGAATAATGTAGGGCTATATAGAGTACAGAATATAGGTTTTAATGGGAATATATAGTCTATAGAAATACTAATAAAAAACTGTTTTCTTTAACACCTCTATTTTAATAATAATGTAATATTTAAAAATATATTTCGCATAACGATATTTATCTTTTTTCACCGAATACACCAAATATCACATTTTATAATATTAGTTTCATTTTAAACAATAATAGCAATTAGCATCTACTTTAAATTAAATGATATTTTTAAATTGCTAGCTATTTTGATTTTAAAATTTAATTTTTATAAAGATTTTCCTTCCTTTCTCAGTAGCTCGACAGCCCAGGGTGGGCCTTGACCTTCTCAAGAAGCCTTTTCCAGGCCAACTTCCTTCTTGCAAGTGTTCTCCAGTTCTCAAAACTAGGATATCATTTTCTAAACCATTAATCCATCTAAGATCTGGCCTGTCCTTTCTTCGTGTGCCAATTGGTTGGGCATTGAAGACATTTTTTTTTAGTGGTTTAACTGGTTTAATTTAATGAAGTTAATAACGTCAGAGATTCTTTAAATGATTGATAGAGCTCTAAATTTCATCTTCTTCGCCACGTTCCATTTTCCTGAATTCCTCCAAAAATAAATCTTAAAATCCTTCTTTTACAGATTCTTATCATGTTCTCATCTGTTCGAGACATGGACCAAGTTTCACATGCAGAAGTTAATACTGGTCTTAATTGACTTTTATAATATAGAACCTTTGTTTTTCTTTTGAATAAATTCGATTTCATATATTTTCGTGTTTCATTAAGACATCTATTAGCCATAGTAATCCTTTTCTCGATTTCAGTAGTACAATCGTTTCTATTGTTAATTTCCGAACCTAAATAAGTGAAACTGTCAACAACTTCAAAATAACATTCTTTTATTTTAAAGTGGGAGTTGTGTTAAAACATGATTTAGTGGCATGGGTGTTAAGGCAAGTATTTTGTTTTATTCTCATTGATTTTTCAGTCCCATCCTGAAAGCCTCTTTCTCTAAAAACAAGTAATATAAAATAAAATTATATAAGTCAATTCCTAATTAGATCAACAAAGAAAATTTTTATTTTAGCTACTTTTTATTAAATAGTTACAATTAATATAAATATGTCTATACATAGGACAGAATCGCAACATTAAGTGGTAATTAATTTTTATTAATTATCATTAAAGTATCGTATTGTCATCCAAAACAATCGTGTCGATAAAATTTCAGTTCAACTGAATGCTTTAAAATGTGAGAAGAAAATTTTGTCAAGTTTTGACCCAAGTCGCCAAAATGGTCGCTAAGTCGCCCAAATTGAGGACAACGTGGCTGTATTTGTAATTCTTTAAATAATTAGTTTTAATCTATTAATTTTTATTAATTATGATTAAATTATTGTATTGTCATCCAAAATAATTATGCATATAAAATTTCAGCTCAATTGAGCGCTTTAAAATGTATTTTATTAACGATTGAAAATTCCACCAAGATAAATAAATAAACAAATAAATAAATATATAGAGAGTGTGGGGGTTAATAGTAGGAATTGAATAAGAAGGCTTTTCATAGTACGGTGGGTGTTCGCGCAATGATATCAATGTCATCAGCAAAAGCCAACAACTGTATTGATTTAATAAATATATTTCCTTTGGTATTGGTATTGGAATCTTTTACCACTTTTCCTAATGCTAGATTAAATTGAAAACATGCTAGTGCATCTACCTGTCGAACGCCATTTCTTATTACCAATGGGTCCGAAAGATCATTCTGCACTTTGATCATGATCTTTGTTTCGCTTAATGTCAAGCTTATCAGAATAAATAATTTATCAGGGATTTTAAATTCTTTCATGGCTGCCATAAGAGACTTTCTGCTGATGCTACCATAAGCGGTTTTGAAATCAATAAAGATTTTAGAATATTATAAAATGATTTAAATTTAATTAAATCTTTATAAACGTGTTTGAAAAACATCCACTCTATCATGGAAACAAATTTTCCTATTGTTATGCGTACTGATCAATAATATGCCAAAAACAGGAGATATTGTCACGGTGGTGTACAGGATTATAGCATAATTCATTTGAAGTATTATGGGTCATGAACTTATTAAATATAACGATATCGTTTTTAAAGAAAATATATTATTACTTTTTGAGATTTAATAAAGTTTTCAATTTATTTTTTTCCATGTGGTATGTTATATTTTTCTGAAAATTCCGGCTTCGTTCTCGTAAAAGAAAATATAATTTCGAAAAACAACTTTTAATAATTAAATACATTTTACATCAAAGTAAAACAACTAAAAAACATTTGATAAAAAATCACTTGTTCTTCTAAATATTTAAATTTTACTTAGATGCGAATTAATTCATTTTTCTTTACGTTTCATTTTGCATGCTTTTAATTAAGGTCCAAACGAAAAAAATATTATACTTTCTCTCTCGAGAATTGTATAAAATCCACAGATTGAAAAATTTCGGCATAGATAGAGAAGAAAAAAGTTAAAAAATCAGAAATATACCGAAGAAATTTCAAATAGTTTCATAAGCAGGGTGCAGTCGGTTTCTTTGAAAAGAACGACCTTGCAATAATACGTTCTAATCCTAAAATGGAATGGTTTATTGACTTCGACACGAGATATTTTGAAACAGATATTCCAAAAAGGAACATAGCCTTATCGTTTAGTTACTTTCAAGTATGAAATAGTAACTTTGTATTAATGTCATGTTTCATACTTCACTGTGAAAAGATACCATGTTCTAGAATTCTCTTATTCGCAAGATATCATTCTAAACAATGAATAACTCTAGATAATACTTTCTTTCAAAAACTCAAAGTCTTAGCTGTTTTTTTAGTAATATTTTAGCATTATCATTGTTTGATTTGATCATAGTGAAAAGAAGCAGGAATAGAAATGTTTTAGTCATAACAAGATGCCACTAACATAAATGTCATTTCTGACATAAACCTTAATAAAATGTGTCTATATGGTATGCTTTAAAAATATTTCAGTTAAGATATCCGACTACGTTCGGAACCGTGATTTTAAAAAAGTGCATAAATGCATAATATTTATGATATTTAGTGTCACTCAGATTAGAATACATGCATAAAATTGTTTTAAGGACATTTTAACAGAAAAAAACTATTTAAATACAATATTTTGGCAAAAAATTAACTTAGAATAATCTTTTTTCAAAATGTTCTCCTTTTGTGAAAAATGCTTCTATTATAAAAATATTTTTCTTGTATATGGCTCAGAGTATATACAGAGTATATACTCTTGTATATACAGAGCCTTAACTAAAATCTTTCAAAAATTCACATTATTTTCAGAGTTACCACCAATTGAATTAATTATTGGCGTTTTTTTCTTAAAATTGCTCCCCTGTGTTGACGTAAAATATGGATAAACCCACTTCTAAGCTATGTATTTCAAATATTCTAGTTGAGCCTCTGTAGAGAGGTCTGAGCTATATACAGGCAAAATATTATTATAATAAAAGCATTTTTCACAAAAGGAGAACATTTTGAAAAAAGATTATTTTAAGTCAATTTTTTGCCAAAATCTTGTATTTAAATATTTTTTTGTCAAAATGTCCTTAAAACAATTTTATACATGTATTCTAATCTAAGTGACACTAAATATCATAAAAATTATCCGTTTATGTGCTTTTGCAAAATCACGGTTCCGAACGTAGTCGGATACCTTAAGGCATGCAATATATATTTGAGTATTTAAAAAGAGACATATGCTGCAAAGAACAAGAACAAGGATATTATGTCATAATTTTAAAATGTGTGTGTTTTCATTTTAAGAGTCATTTGAGCTGTTTACCTAATTCGTTATATGCTTTCATGTTTTTATTTTAATATTAGCAATACATAATTTAATTTTTTTGTTATATCATAATCATCTACAAAAATTAGGGACATTGATCCAAATCTACTAGTGAGAGTCTCGGTATCCTAGTAGTTATGGTCACGAACTCTTGATGACGTGTCATGATTTTGCGCCCTAGGGCCACTGAAGACTTGTTGCGTAGAGGGCCTAATATATTTTAAAGCTGTTGAGGCTCAAAATTCTAAATTACCGTGGTGTGATAGTTTGGAGAGGATCTGACAGCTCAAGCATTGTCCTCGTCACTTGAACAAAGCTCAAAATTACGAAGTCCATCGCCAATAGCCCTCGTGTTTCGTTAAGTGCGATGTTAACTAACATTCGCTTTTGCCTAAATCTACTAGTTATATTTTGCCCATCCGGTCTTGTGGTTAGTTATACATATACAATCACCCGTGTCCCAGAGAAGACATGGGTGATTGCATATGTATAGTGCTTTTTCACGGCATGGGGGTACTCTAAATAGCCGTCGAGCTGCAAGTCCTCTTGTGAGGTTGGTGGAAGGGGAGGAGAGGTGGAAGGCCTTAAATGTAAGGCTGACGACAGGCGTTAAAATCTAGCCCTTCACCGAGATGAATTTCGTGGACCTTGATCTGATGTTACTGTCGATCAAATGGCATAAGTAACAACAATAAAAATAATTTCAATTATTCAAAAAGAAAAATATATGTGTATCGTTATACTTTTTAAAACATGAACCCTGTTTATGTTTTTCAACTTTTATTTCTAGGAGTTTGATTAGAATAATTTATTTTATATTTTCCATAAATTTAAGAAGCTATATGTGTCTACACAATTTTCTTTTACTTGTTAAAGTAGCAAAACATATGAGAATTCTGGAAACTAAAAAGCTCAAAATATTAAGTGTAGCGAATATTTAACACATTCTTTGTTATCCATTTTAAGGCCTACACATCCTATACATTTGCACAGCATTTTATTTTTGTAGCTTCATGACTTAGTTTTTGTTCCGGAAAAAAATGAATAATTCATCCGAAAAGGAAATCGAAAAAGAAGAAATACAAATTTTAAAAATTATATACAAGGATAGAATGAATTTACTCTCAAATAGTATGTTTGTCTTCCAGCATTAAGTAATTGTTAATTTATCCATAAATCCATTCATTAATTCAAATTCATGACTCAAGGTGGGGAAAAAGAAGAAAATGCAAACAAAGCATTGATTCTATGGCTTACGTTTCGTTAAAATCCTTTGTTGCCAAAAATAATTGAATCGAATAGCACTCACTCGCTTAAATTCGTGGGGTTTATTCCTTTTAAATTGATTAAATGTTCCTTTTAAGAGTAAATGATGGCTTCTAGGACCAAAAATTCGAAACATTTATTTATTTCAACCAGCTACCTCTCTATCTATATGTTATAAAATCATTTTGATTCTAAACTAAGTGAGCATATTCAAATTTTCAATTACGCTAAAAATTCAAAAAGGATAAATAATTCTGCAGTCAATTTGTATAGAAAAGGCGTAATTCACTATTTTAGAAGCCTTTATTATATTTCATATAAATTCTAAATTGGAAGACATTATGCAAATAATTGATTTTAAGCTAATGCAAGGTGTAGCAATTAACTATGCTGCAGAAGAACTAAGCATGTGACAAACTCCAGCGAGCTATGGCTATTTAGCCAGGAGCCTTCTCTTTTAAACGCAGTACCTCTCGTTTCTGTAAACAAATCCGTATAGCCGTAGGTCATGCTTCGCCCTAGACTTTTTTTCTTTCCCCCAGAAAAATGATAATTGTAACAATAGAGCAAAGAATTTTGAAAATTTTCATATGAAACTTAGAAAATCCGGTACTGAAACTTATAGTTTATTGAAACAAGCATACGGAAATGAAGGTATATCATGTGCACGTGTTTTTAATTGGCTTAAAAATTTTCAAAATGGCCGAGATTCACACCTGGATCATCCTTCAACGTCAAAAAATATCGAAGAAATCGGCAATCTCTTTTGATCTGACCGTTGGAGATTAAATATTCGTGCGATTGCTGAGATTTTAGGGATTGACAAAGAATTTGTACGGCAAAGTTTAGACGACAAATTTGGCAAGCAAAAAGTGTGTGCCGAAGTTGTGCCTAAAATTCTCATGTGTGAACAACAAGAAGATAGCAATAATGTTTTCTACTTATACTTTCAATTCCATTCAAAATACCCCAAATTTGTTGAAAAGGATTATAACTTGTGACAAATCGTGTTGTTTTTTTTAAGAAAAAACTTCTGATCCTGAAACGAAGCGCCAGTTCCTGCACTATAAAAGATCATTTGCACCCTTTGCTCGAATCCGCAATTCAGAATTCAAAGCAGTGATGATTGTTTTTCCCCAATATTCATGAACTGAGTACCTTTACTGGGTTTTGAAGGTCAAACCATTGATTTTAACCTTCACGTTCTTGCAAAATTCCATAAAAAAATAAAAATGAAGCAACCCAAATTCTGGAAGGACAAGTAATGGGTTCTCCATTGTGCAAAGGTCCGGCTCATTCCATGTTGACTATCAAGGCGTTTCTAGCCATGTGCAGCATCCCAGCGTTAGAGCATCTATTTTATTCGTTGAATCTTGTGCCATTCAAGTTCTATCTGTTTCCTAAGGTAAAATCTGCATAAAAAAGGAAGAGAATTGAGTCCTTTGAGGCTGTAAAAGAGAAAAAGCTGTACGCTTCGCAAAAGATATGACACAAGAAGTCTTCCAGCACTGCTTCTAACTGCGAGATTCGCTTGGAGTGTTGTAGGAATAGAGGAAGGGTGAGGTGTATATTAAAAGCGATAATATGTAAATGTGCTTGAAATCAAAATAAAATGTTTTATAGCATAGTCTCGTTTTTTAATAGCCATACCTTGTGTAAGCCCAATTCTAAAAATTCTCAGAACATGCTAGTTGACTTTTAAAAGCTAAATGTTTCTTAACTTTTTTTTATTGAAAAAATGGTAATTAAAAGCATGTGTTACATCAATATTTTTAGCAAAACATATTATGAAAGTTGAAATTATTTATCCATATTACATAAAAATGAAGTGAATATTTCTTTCACTGTTCGGGTAATATTTTAAACACCAATTCCGCAAATACAGTTAATTTAAAAGAAATCGATTTTTTTTTAAATTATTTCTGTCTCAATCACAATTTTAATAAATTTGTGACTCATGAATTCAAAATTCATTTAAGTTTTAAAAAAATAGTGTCTTACTAATATTAATAAGGCTTACATATTATAAAATATGCATAATAGGATTTTATACATTATACCTACTTCTGTGAGAATAAAATTATTATCTGTTGTTTAAAAAAATAAAAAAACCATACTGATCTTAATATGAAATATATATAGTAATATAATACTTTATGAAGTAAATTTTTAAAACTTTCGATAATATGGTTAACTATATATTACTGTAATATTGAAAAATAATGTATTATAATTTCATAAATATATTAGTAATATTTTAGGATAGAAATACCGAAAAAAATTATTTTCTGTAAATATCTTTGAATCTATGTTTTTTTGTCTTATAAAAAGGAATATGTAATGTATGAATATGAAATTTTTTGAAACGTTTCATATGGGCACGCGGTTGTAAAAATTTACAAAAAAAAAAGTAAAACTATTCAAAAAATTTAAAAATTTAGTGATTCATAAAACTATTTACTGATTTTTATTCCGTTTTTATTGCATTTGATACAACTTTTCTAAGTACTGAATCAAGAAAGAGAATAAATTTTAATAAAGTATTGATTTATGTTTTATAGAAACCCATATTTTAAAAAACAGTAATATTCATTTCAATATTATTCTATTAAAAAAAAACATTTTTCTTTAAAAATACGACAGTATATTTTAATTTTTTTTTACTTGTTTTTTCGGAAAATAATCTGATCATAAACTATTAACATGCATTTCACTTCTTATTTTAATTTTTTTTAATAATATATTTCCTTGAAGTTACATTCTTTATTATAAATGGATAAACAAAAGTGCAACTCGAAAACATTTTAATACTTCTTTTTTATAAAAGAAAAAAAGTATATGTGATGTTTACGCAGTTCCTTTTTGAATAGAGATCTATCCTGTCTTTGGTTCCTTAACCTTGATACCTAAGCCTTGGTACATCGCCAAAGAATTGAAATTTTAAAAAATTATTTTTAGTTATGATGATGAATTAGTCTTTGCGCAAACTTTTACTTTCGGCAAGACTCTTTCAAAACTCTTTTTTTTTTTCAATTAATAACATTAAATTGAAGTTTATGTTTCGCTTTTCTTATTTGACATCTAAATTTTGTATGATATTCATTTTCTACTTCAATGCCAAATTCGTATTCTGCAATTCTTTTTTCGTTTGCCATTTTCATTGGAGTTAAGTGCGGTATATTATGGCATATAAGAAATTATTTTTCATTTGCGTGCATTAAAGTCTAAAAAGAGACTAATATTAGACAATATTTTGTATTAAATTGTGTATTTAATCAAATGGCTGTAAACATTTTGCAATTATGTGTCAAAAAAACGTTAAAAAATTTCAGAAGTATTTTTCTTTTCAAAAAATGTATTTCTTATCTTAAAAAAATTCGAATTTCCTACTTTCTAAGTAAATTCATATAATATATTTTGTTCTCCTAGACTACATGAGAAACTAAATTTAATAAAAAGTACCATATATTGTTTATGAAGGAAAGCCAAAGCACAGCGAGCCAATCTCTTAAGAAAACTGTTATGATAAAAAGAAAAAGTGCATCTCATTGAATAAACGAGGCATTATCCACCAATAAATGTAAGCCTTCAAGAAAGATGATAGGAATCCACTATATTTTTTCCGTTTTTTTTTTTTTTTTTTCCTTTATAAATAGTATTATCGAGCCTTTTTCCAATAAATTATTTGGTAGGTATTAGGAGAATGAAAAAAACCAAATTTAATGAGTTCGTGCGGGGGGGAGTACCATGTCATTTAATATTTCTGAAAATTCCATTTTAAATACTCTAACTAAATTAAGGGTTAATAGAGAAGAATTAGAATTTTGTAATATAGTATGTTTCAAGATTAATTCTAAATACTAAACCTATTATACCACTTGTATTCTAACCAGAAAAAATTTGTAATAAGATAATTCAATTTTTTCATTATGTAAGCATCTTACATTTAAATATTAGGGAAGCATTTATAAATATTTAACTATGTTCGAATAAATATGAAGAAAATACAATTTATTAGTCCCTCATCTAAATCAATTAATTAGTTCCTTTTTGTAAAAAAATTTATTTAAATCTATATCAAAATACACTCGCTCACATAAATTTGCAGAATATTTATATTAGTGAATCAGTAAAAATTATAAGTAAAATATATTTTTCTGAGAAAATACAATTTTAAAATTACATATATCTTGTATACTACACTTTTAACTTTACGTGTTATACATTTATATTAATTTCGCGAGTTTTACCATTTCCAATAATTAACAAATATTTAACTTGAAATAAACTTTTATTATTTAATGTAGAATCTCTTATAATTACATTGTAATATTCTCTCTTTCTTTCTCTCTCTCTCTCTCTTCAATTAATAATAAATTCAAGAAACAGATTGAACGTTCAATCATATTTTTTAAACTACAGCTCCGATTTTTCTTTCCAATCTTTTCTAAATTAAAAGACATTGTCTGCACAATTTGAATGTGTTCAGATAAGGCTTACGTACCAAACCTCTTCGGATATTAAAAATGTTTGCTAGACATTATTAAATCTAACACACACAGACTTTCTCTCTCTCTCTCTCCTCGTTTTAATTAGTTAACTGTGATTGAAGGGTATATTCGCCATGAAGAAGTTGCACGATTTTGTGCATTGCCGAGCCATTCATAAAAAGTAATGACCATTTAGATATTTAAATTGTAATTTTTTAGAGAAACAAAACATTCTCCAACTTCAATGAATTTAGAATATTTTGAGATCAGACCAAAGTAAAATAAATAAATAAAAAGTATGAAAAATTTTCAAGTAACTGGCACGCGTTTCTGTATGCACCGGCAGAAACAGCGTAAAATTTCGCATAATAATTTATTTATGTGTGATTATAATGTTTTTAGTCTAAAAGAGGCAAAGGCAAAAGTTGGAAAGTTGTTGTATATTAGGGTTCCTTCAGGGAAAGTCAGCCAAGGGAAGAATTCATTTTTCGAGTAATAATAATATCCCTTTAAGACCCGAAATACTTTTATCTCGAAATATTGGGTCTAATAACAGGTCACCTATGAAATTTTACGAGTTATACACTTTTAGCTCCAAGTTCGTTGAAGATACGACTAAATTGTTACTAATTCAACTAAAATTGTTACAAATAATGAAATTATTTATGTATATAGTTAATTCTTTTATTAACTCATTTTTTATTTACTATTAAAATCTTAAAAGCATGTTTTTATTTTTGACAAGTATAAATAAATACTGCATTTTTCACAGAATGTTTTCGAATTTGCACTTGCGAGGCTTTGAAACGTCATTAACACCTCCAAAATGCTTATACTTTGTTATACAAGAGTCTTTGATGGTAAACAAATAATAAAAAATTGTATTTCCATGTCTTTCTTCATCGATCTCATCTGAACTTGATTTTCTTTCCAGATTCATATGTTTTGTTCGTATTATTATCATCATCCGAGAGATAAGATTACTATCTGTTTTATTTATCAATTGCAAAGTTTCTTCTTGTGTGAGAAATTTTCTCCTCTTAGTCACCTGAAAAATATTTTGTTAAAAGTTAACACAGAATTCCATGAAAAATAATAAAATGTAACAGAAAACTTTATTACTTGAAAAAAAATAATAAATATTTAAACCCCACCATATTTTTTTTGCGGGGGGTAAGATTTGGATGCAGATATCTGTGTAAAGGTTGAAAGTGCCATTCCCCTCATAAAATGTATGGAAGAGAAAATTACTTTCAAAACAGAGCCAGAAAAAGAAAAAAGGAACTTGTCCATTTCAACCCCAAGGGAATATGGTTTTAATTATATAACAATATATTTCATTTTTATTTAGACTTCTATAAACATTATTGAAACAGAAAAGAAAACTCACATGGCAAGAACTTACCTTTACAACTAAGTAATGCCCAACTCGCACAATCATGTAGGTAACAAAATTCCGAGTCCTACAAGCAACATTAATAGAGTATAATTAATATTTTTACTATTTTACAATTATTTAAACATTAATACAAAAAATTTTATCCAAGCAATTACAAATATATTGATAATTATATTCTTACGACAACTAAAAAGAAGATGTGTTTTCCTTGTATTTGAAAACAAAGCTGGATTAGCCAACTGAAAGTAAAACATGGACTACAACCACCACCTGTTGATAGAAAGTGATACTTTACACTTTCTGCAAACACGCTCAATCGTTGGATTCGGGATTTCGTTACATACGACTCTTCCAGAAACAAAAACGTATAAGAATATCTGTCCCACACGATCGTGCGGGTTGGGTCTTAAAAGGTTAATAATATATGTTTATGTTAGCTAAATGAATAGTTATTAGTCATAAAATTGGCATTTTTTTTAAAATAATCCAGTAAGAATTCTTTAAATCATCATTCCAGATCGGCAGTCAAGTAATCCCTTAAGGATTATTTCAAGAGGGAATTCCGTTACCCGCGCAAAGCGAGCTGCGCGGCAGATGAAAGCTCTGTTACACATGTTAAGTGTTGTTCCGTTTTTGGATGTCGCGTGTATATGTTTTAAATAATTGTTAAAATTAATAAATCTATTCAGCCACAATCAACGCGTGTTTATTCGCAGGATAAAAACTTTACTAAACCCAACTTTTTTTATCCTATATTTTAGCAGTGGTACTTACTCTATGATTGAAGAGTATACTCGTCATCACTTGATTTCCATGACACAGAAAGTTGCGTGCTCTAAAAGACGGCGGGCTACAGTTTAGTTAAATAAGTTTATAAAGGACTAAAGAAGCTGATATAAAACTAAAAAATACTTTTCCCTGTGTTGAATTCTTTGTGTAAACGTTTCTTATATTTATTTTCTTCAAAACTCCGTATCATATTGTCTTATTTAATATTCCTTTTTGAAGGAAATATAGAAAAATACACTTGCAGGAAGAATAAAAAGGATTATAAAAATTCTATATTAAAACCGATGGAAGAGAAAAATAAAAATGTAACAAAACTTTATATATTGCTTTAAAACAGAAACATATTTCTTTAAATCTCAACATAAAATTTAAAAAGAATATATATTCAAAAGTTGAGAAAAATTAAACGTTTGCGGGAAGTATCGAATTTTAATTCTAACACCCCAGAAGGAATAAAAATATATTGGAAAGGTAGTTTCTTCAAAACAAAATCCTAGAATTCAAAAAAGTCGAAGCTTCGAAACTTTTCGCTTCAAACAGTTGCTGATATCTTAAGTTTAAGTAGAATATTTTTTAGGCTTGGGAAAATTCTTAAAATAAATAAAGTATTAAAAAGTATCTGTGATATTAAAAAAAAATATATCATGTTATGTTGATTTCACAAATCAATAATCCTTAGCTACGTTGCCAATAATTTTATCATTACTAACTTTATTAAATTTTCGGTTGCAAAATAAGTTGTCTGGATTTTTTTCCCAGGGTATTGGTTTTTCGTAGAATTTTTAAATCTGTTAATTCATTCTGTCTGTAAAAGAAACTGTAAAGTTAAAATTGCTGAGTGAAGAATTACTAAAATATAGAACTTAGCTACAGTTTTTAAAGTTTTATTGTTCTTTGATAGTAAAAGATATGAACAATATACCAATTACGGATAGGATGAATATTTTTTTTAAATTAAGGGTTACAGTTTTTATTAAAGCTATCAATTAGCCGCTGCATTGGCATTCAGACTTTTTAAGCTATAATATCATATTCTTTAGTATAAAAAGATATAATAAAAAAATTACAAAAGTTTTTCAAAATGTTGATAACTATTATACAAATTGAGTATTTATCTAACTCTCTTTTAAATTTTAAACGTATTTTAAAATACCGCATCGTTTAACTAATCATAACTACTTAGTAAAGAAGTACGTATGCTACATATAAAACAATTTAGTGGGGTTATTAACGATCAAATATTTTCATTAAGCCGGATGTAAATTTTTCTGCATAAAAAGGGCACTTTCTCAATATAATCAGACGGTTTTTAAAAAACTGTTTAATGTTACTTATCAATATTGAAAAATTTTGAAAAGTGTAATGATTGGAAGGAATTGACAATAAAATGTAGTATTCAACAATATTAAACAAGACGAATTTCCAACAAATCTCCACTTTTTTAAGGTATCCGACTACATTTGGAAACGGGATTTTGCAAAAGCATACAAACGAATACTTTTTTTAATATTTAGTGCCCCTTAGATTAGGAAACACATATAAAATTGTTTTAATAATATTATCACAAGAAACAATTATTTAAATGCGATATTTTGGCAAAAAATGAACATAGAATTACCAATTGTCCAAACATTCTCCTTTTATGAAAGATGCTTCTATATTAATAATATTTTGAATTTTAATAGCTAAAACTTCTCCTGAGAGCCTGAACTAGGATTACTAAAAAATTCCCATTATTATCAGAGTTACTACCAATTAAAATAATAATCGGTGTTGATTTCCTGAAATGTTTTCACTTTGATGAATTAAAATATGGACAAATCCACTTCTAAGTTATATATTTCAAAAATCCTAGTTTAGGCTTCATACAGAAATCCAAGCTATATATAGGAAAAATATTATTATTATAGAAGAATTTTTCATAGAATGAGAATGTTTTGAAAATAGGTAATTCTATGTTCATTTTTTGACGTTCCGTAGTCGGATACTTAAAACAATAATGTTGCGTACTTTTGTTTTACATTTTTCTCCTTTTTATAGTTTTAATTTCAATTTTGATGGAACACATTTCAAATGTTAATATAAAATTGGAAGAGTTCTGAAGAGAAGTAAAAAAATACTTGACACACAAAGGGTTTTTCTTATTTACCTTTAGTTCTCAGTTTATTAGTAATCGATTAAAGGAACTGGATATCAGAAAAGAGTTTTAAGGGAGAAAAATAAATGCTAAACCTGAAACGCTCTACTTGGTTATACATATCAATTTCTTCGAACAGAAATAATTTTAATATGTGTTTAAATACTTCCAATATACTCGTGCATACTTAAAGTTGCCTTCCTTATATCATGTTACAAAATGGGGTATTCAATTATTATTAAAAAGTGTGATTCTACACTCCTTTATAATGATCACAGTTATAATATTATATATTGCGATTATTGTACATTTCATTTATTATTATTATTATTGGTGAGGGTGGTGGTGCTGTTATTGTTATTATTATTATTGCTGTTATTGTTGTTGTTGTTATTATTACTATTATTATTATTATATATAATTACAAAATACTGAATAACTGCAATTAAATATAATAGGAAATCTTCTTAAACATTTTTTTTAAAAAATGTAATAAATTCGGTGCACAATGGTGTGTAATAAAAGTCTAAGGAACAAACATAGTTCGTGTATTTTTCAAAGGATACTGTACTTTTCTAAATAAAAATTCATAACAGAAAATATTTTTCTGAATTACCTAATCAAATTCGAGCTATCACTTTCATTCCATGCAAAATATATATTTGTAATCACTTATATATCCTATCGTGAAGTACATGCATTCTCAATTTCGTCCTACTTGCATAATTCCTTATCTCGCTGTTTTTTATGTTATATATATAATGGTGGTGGTAGTCTAGTGGTCAAGGTCACGTGTCATGAGTTCGAGCCTAGTGCCGTGAAAGACTCACCGTTTAGAGGGGCTGATGCAAGTTTAATCTGTCGGGACTCAAACACCCTCACGTTGGTGTAGTGTGAAAGTTAGGAGAGGGAAAGGGGTATATATATCCAGCTCAAGTACCATCCTTATTACTTGACCATAGCTCATAATTGCGAGGTCCGTCTCTATAAGCCCTCGTGTAGCTGGAGAGAGATTCTCTCACTCACTCATATATATATATATATATATATAATTTAATCACAACTTATATAATAATCAACTAAAAAATTGAAACCATTTGAATCTTATAACATTAAATCCCATTTCAAAATATCAATGGCGAATATAGAAGATATATATATATAGATATATAATATATATATATATACTTATATATGATTTAATTACAAACAGCAAAAGAATTAATACTCATAGAATGTAGATCCATATAATTTATTAATACTTCTATTAAATGATTCAGATAAACTGATTGAACGACATCAAAGATAAATTTATAATTTTAAATAATTTCTATAAATTGAAATATATTTCTGTATACTTTTTAAAAAATAGAAATTATTTCTAAATGTTTAACTGCTAAAAAAATGAAACGCTTAAATAAATAAGACTTTATTCTGCGAAAACAAAATAATGATTTCGACTCTTCTCAGTCTTCTATATTTTCAAATAAACAGCGTTTCTCTGTGTATTCAATAAAACAAATTCTGTATCCATGTAGGGTTTTTTTTTAAATTTCTTATTTAGTTAACATAGAACAAAATTTTATCATATATTTTTTTTTTTTTTGCTTACGTAATGTGTATTAAAATTTTTAGTTTTATTTATCCTTATTCCCAGCTACCTTTTCGTAAGATAGTTTTACATCAGTGTTTCTCAAACTGTGGGGCACGCCCCCCTTGGGGGCTTGACAACTCTACGAGGGGGGACGCGAGCATATTAAAAAGTCGAAAAAACAAAAGATTATTTAAAAAATTATTAATATACTTAAAGTAAACAAACAAAATATATTCTGACATAGTAAAAAATAAAATACATATTTCCACTGATATATTACACTTATAAATGTATCAGGTGCAACAGAATGTATTTCATAATTAATTTAGCAATACTAAGTTAAGAACAAGTTTAATAATTACCATTGACCCCATGGGATTCTCATATATAAAATTACATACAAAAATTAACACTTTTATTGATAACTTGTACGGTTTATAATTAATTTCTTGACTACCGATTAAAAGTTATGCTATTCGCTTCCCAATGCCAACCGTTTTCCACGTAGGTGCACGTATGTGATCTATTGGGGCAGGGGCAGAAATAGAGAAGCAAAAATAATATCTGAAATAAGTAAATTCTTTCCAGATATTGTCAATGTCCTTTTATTGCATTCCAAAACCTTCGGTATAATTTTATGGATAGCAGTGCACAGAAAAGATCATATTTTGGAAAGACGTATATATACGCCGGGGAAATTAACGCTTTGACTGAGCGAGACGCTTATATACGCCGGTGGCACTTAAGAGGTTAAAGTCGTATCGCAGTTTTAGAGCCAAAGTATAGCATTATTAAATTCAATACATTGTTATTATATGAGGGGGGCGCAATGAAAATTATGATTGAATATTGGGTCGTGAACATTGAAACTTTGAGAAGCACTGTTTTAAATCGTCTTGACGAACTTACGCATCCATAGAACTTGCTTCCATTTCAATATATCTTACTTGATCCTCATCATTAAATGCTGGATTCAACAACTAAAATATGAAACTGCTTACTAGTTAGCTTACAGTTTCATGCTTTTAATATAATATAAATGAAGTAAGTAATTTTAAGGTTAAGTAATCGTCGCATTCTATATAAAACACCAATTCATTATCCCTTTTTATCACCTTTGGTATTTAATTAACTTGTAACAAACTAATAGGGAACTGCGACCTCCGAAGCACAATTCAGAAACCATAATTCGAGAGATTGCTGTTGAGACATGAGTATAATGCTAAATATGGTAGTTTCCGTAATTCTTTGTTGTAGCTTAAATGTTGATACTCTTCATTGTTTGTGACTGTAATATTTAAATGTCATATTAAACTCTTTAACCAAAGATTTTTGGCATCCAACTACTTGCCACAAACTAAAAATTTGAAACTAACATGCTCATATTAAATCCCGTTGCATTATAAAAATCAAGTAATGCTAATAGTAAATTACTAACTAAAAGTATTAAAATTTTAAAGCTTATTCCCCATTTAAAAAATTTCACTACACATAGAGTATTTGAAAATCTCTCACTTTCATCCAGAAGATAGATTTTCCAAATAAAATAATAATTTAATAATTAGTTTTATCCAGTTATTTTATTATTTACTCTAATTTGCTATGCAATTGTATTTAGAAATACTAAATGGACCACCTGATTAAAATGTTGAAAAGGGTATCAGCCATTTTG
This sequence comes from Trichonephila inaurata madagascariensis, assembly GCA_019973955.1. Lineage (NCBI taxonomy): Eukaryota > Metazoa > Arthropoda > Arachnida > Araneae > Nephilidae > Trichonephila > Trichonephila inaurata. Next base: position 125,531 of record BMAV01000553.1, on the reverse strand, counting down.
ATACCAGGTTTTGAGCTAATTGATCACTTATAGATTATTAACTTCGTTAATTGCTTTAGATTTCTATAAAAAAGAAAAGATAAACGTCCTTTTTTTTGTAAAAGAAATAATTTCGACAAAAAGAAAACTTGATTAACTTTGATTAGAAACTTTTAAATGATGCAATTAAATTTTAAGTCGTTAATTTCGTTTCTTTGAAAGTTATAATGAGTATTACCACACAAATAAAGAAATTCATATAATTACTTTCTCTTAATTGATAATGAAATTTGATGAGAAGAGCCACAATTGACGAAAGCTTTGAAATCTTTTTAGAATCAGTGCAAACTCGAGTTTAGATGTAATGAAAACCCGATATTTTTGTAGTTTACCTTAATTGTATGATATTTCTCCAACGTTTAATTAGATGTTTTAGATGAAAAAATTGTTCCAGACATTAAAGGTAATTAAATATGATAATTGCACTAAATATTATCATTAAAGATAAAAATAATTGACTGACTTTTTTTCATTTTATCTACTTTTAATTTAGCCGTTCTGCAATTAATTTGTTATTTAATAGTCTTGTACCATTTAATTCAAATGAAGTAAGCGTAAATGTAGAAGTTGAAAAACGATATAAACTCTTATCTCTCACTATTTTAATAAATTATATTATTATTATTACTCTCTCTGAATATTGCAAGAAGCTTGTATAGCACTTGCATACTTGGATTTTAATATCTACTAGAATTTATATATAACCATATTATATTTTTGATCATATTACTTCTTGCCAAATTGGAATCATGTAGCTTTAATGGGATCGTAAATTATATTATCTGAATTTTTATACTGGATGTTATATATCCTAATTATTTAACAGAATTTTTGTGGCTTGGAGTGCTAATTATATTAGAGAAATATTATCTTTTCCAGATGAAATTATATAATATTTTTTTTATTTCTAATGGGCTGCGTATTGGTGTTTTACCATTGTAGATCTAGTACATCCACGGAAGATGGTATCTCTTTTTAATGCGGCACCATATAAGGGGATACCAATCCCCGCATGGGTAATTTTGACGCCCAGTTTCCTCTTTAGAGGGAGGCATCTGAGCTCTGACGATGTGAACCTGTACTAGGATTTAATTTTGCTGAGAGCACCCAAGCCAAACAGACGCTCTAGATATCTTTTACATACCGTATAATCATACGACATGGTCGCTGTCGATTTTCTGTATTAGGAAAATCCACCGACTTGGGCTAGGGTCGAACCCGCAACCTTGAGTGCAGAGGGCCAGCGACAAACCAGCCACGCCCCCTAGCTGGCGAATTATGTAATGTAGTTACTTAAGTAATTATAGAGTAAAGCAGTCATTCCTTGTAAATTTACTTTAAACATCTTTTTCTAAATAGTGTTGAACGATAGTAAAGACAATCTTTTCATATATAATACGAATTTAATAGCGTGTAAAAGGAATCACAAGTGTATATTTTTGAGATATTTTTGTATCTTAATAATCAAAAATATTTGAAAAATACTGTGACGGCTCACGCGTCCTTTCTCTAACATAACCTCTGGGTTCTTTGACGGCCAAGATTAATGGCAAATCTTTTCCAACCCAAATCCAAGAAGTGAAACGAAAGTATAGATGCAAATCAGATAGCCTTTAAAAGGACAGAAGTTTTAGTAAGCGGGATGGCAATTTAGAGAAAGTTCAGTTTGGAAAAGGTAGAAGTGTAATTTGACGGCCTACCCAAGAATCACAGAAATCTAGCCATTACTACAAGGTGCATACTATTGCACACAAGTCCAACAGCCGATCTGAAGGTGTTTGAACCGTTGCTTGGAATTCAAGGTAGGAAGATTATTTTCCGAATTCGAAATATTTTTAGGATTGAGAGTAGGCGGATAATATAATTATTTAGATAAGTGATCCAATTGCGCGATCTGTTTTAGTTACGGCTGCGCGTTTTGGTTTATTCTCACTTAATATAAGTTTGTTCAATATATAAGTAATTTAAGTTACTCTTAATAAAGCCATATTAAGAATTCTAAAATGTCTCTTCATTTTGAGAATCCCACACCTCTAACTTACGCTGACCCACAAGGATATGGTCGACAAAGATCGACCATATCACAATACTTAGTGCTTTGCAATTACTTATACAATTTAAATTTTGAAAGAATATTTGCTTTATTTCAGAAGAAAACAATTTATGAAGTATAAAAAAAGGGTTTTTTCTAAATTTTGTACTAATCTGTCGGAAGAAGATTAGAACCCGAAATGAGAGAGAGAGAAATAGATTTTAAAATAAAAGTTCAGTAACTATTATCGGCTGAAGTTAATCTTCCTAGCCACAAACATTGTTTCGGAAACAGTTAACATAAAAGGATGAAGGCTAGTTCATTGGCAAATGAAGATAAAACACTTACTTGAAACCAACATTGGGGGACCTGGAAGCCTTCAAAAAAAGAAGTAGCGATAAACTCGGTAGTATAGAGGGGAGGAATGCAAAATTTTTACTTACATAGCATTCTGGCGTCTTCTAGAGGCTACAGTTTGGCTACTTTTTTTTTCGCATATATTCTTTTAATAAAATGTGATCGATTATTTTTAGTTTCCTTTGACAAGGTTTCATATTATTTAAATTTAAATTTCTTTATTATGTATTTTAAGAGAAAGTAATTAAAGAGGAAGGCATATTTTTCTTCTCACAATTATTTCATACAATTTTTGCTTTTCAAATGAGATCCTTCAAAGAGATCCTTCCTAATTATTTATATTTTGAAATTAAAAGTCCTGTTCTAATTTTTTATTGTATTAATTGTTTGTATGAAATTAGGGTTAGAGAAAAGTATGATTATATTCTTAATCATTTATTTCTCTTAATCAGATTATCTTAACCTGGTAGTTTTAATATAAATTAATAGGTTTTTAAAAATATACGCAGTGTTTTCAAAAAAAATATTTACATTTATTCTGTAGTTTATTGTCTTAAGTAGAATATCGACATAATCAAAGGATATTTATTTAAATACCATTTAATCCGAATTTCCACTCCATAGAAAATATATATAAATTAATTTTATAATATATGTACAATATAAATAAATAATTTAATTAAAAACAATATAATAAAATTAAAGCAGAAAAACCATAAAATACTCGTAACTAACAAAATAACCTAATATCCCTAACACATTCCTGTTGCCATAATTCACCGAATTTTTCATAGTTGTATTTTTGTTATTATTAATACGGATTAATAACATAGATGAATAAAATATTAAATGCAAAAGAGACTGCAATTTGCAATACATTGGAAAAGAAAGAGATTCCACAAAGAAAGAAAATTTCTCAGATTTTCATTTCTTTTATTTTAAATACCAAGTTGATAAATTAGGACTTGTATTTTCGTAAAAATCCTTCAAAAACTTTTGACGAGTTATAAAAAGTTCTTTTGAAATCGATTGGAAACAGACGCAAAATATGCACGAAATATGTCAGTTTTTTTAGCAAGCACATATATTACGTGCAATATCGTGCCATTCCATACGTATTACTAGCTTAGTCCAAGTGATTTTAATCCATCATATAAAAAGTACGATTTACATGTAAAAGAAACCATTGCCTGTCAACAATCTTTTCATGTAATCCGTGCAGGGACAATTCCAAAAAAAAAGTTAATGATTAAAATTTTATTTGTGAATAACTGAAGAAGTTGTATGTCCCTGACTACCAATTACCTCTTTAATCCGCTTAAGATAAATCGCTTAATTAAAGTTCCAACTACTTTTTTTTTTATCAAGGAAAGGTCAAATTATATTTTTATTTTTAATGGGACTAATAACATGTTTCGCGGGGAGACTTTTTATTCTTAGATTTCGTTTTGTTCAATTTACTTTTTTCATGAAATCATTTACTAAAGAAACTGACTTTGATTAATAACTGCATGATAATGCCTTTTTAAATAGATTGAAATATAAAATGTCGTTTTATGTGGTGATAAGTTCTTCAAAAACTCGCATTTATAAGAGCGCTGTGTGTGATAAAAGGACTTCACTTATCTTGAAAATAAGGGAAAAATTCTTGCTATTTTCTTAAAAACTGCATAACAAACCAAAACAGCTATTTTAAATGAACCCAAAATGAATAGTTTAATGGTTTCTTCTCAAAAGTCTAAAATAAATTCGTATAATAGCTTAAAATAAGCTTTAAATTTAAATTCACTTTCATAATTTTATAATACCTCCAGAGTAAAACTGACAGAATTTGTTTTTTTATATATTTTTAAGAATGGTTAATATGATATCAACCTTCAGTTTCAGAAAAGATGTTGATTAGCGTTAGTTTTTACAGAACTACTGGATCGAGACCGTCCAAGCATATAGAAATTTTGCCTCTAACCTTCCGAATATTGCATTAAAACAAACAAGCTAGTATGTTTGCAACGGGAAGGACTTCTCATAATTGCTTAGATCAGGGGTTAATATAATGTATTATTCGAAATAAACCTACGTTTCTATGAAAATTGATTTTTTTGCTTTCCACCTTGAGTTAAATTTTGTTTATTTGGCCCAAATTAGCCTTCGAATTTCAAACCCTTAATTTGCAATTTTTTTTAGATGAAGAGCCGTTCTCAAGCTTGGAGCTGGCCAGTCTCAAGTGGAAGTGGCTCGATGGCTGCAAGTGACCAGTAAGTGGTTTCCCGATCATGGAATTAATTCCAAACAAGTAGTACTGTGACCAGGAAGGTCGACCAAGGTCATCACAGAGCATCGTCATCTGCGCAGAATTGCTACTTGACATTAAGTACACGATGACATAGGCAGATAATGGCTCCTCAGATTGTTTGTGACCTTTCTGCTGTGTCCGAAAGAAAATTCCTAGGCAAAGACTCTACAGCCGTCTTGCAAAGACTGGCCTTTATGCCCGGGGTCCAGTCTGGTGCGTCCGTGCAACTGCATTCAGGAGTAAAGACCGGATATTGTGGGGCTGAAAACCCCAATAATGGACACCACAATAATGGAGACGTGTTCTTTTTCAGTGATGAGTCGAAATGTACCAGAATAAGGGATTCTCTTGGAATCTTCACCTGTAGAGAAAATGGAGCTTGCTTTTATTCCTCCATGGAACAAAAATCGACAAATTTGGTGGCAAAGAAATACTTGTGTGTGATGGCATCTTGACAATCTTACACTTCTGTACGTTTTCAATGTGGGTACTGTCAACACACAGCGCTATAGTAATGAGATCCTGGAAGCCTATGTGAAGCTCTTCTGGGTGCTATGGGCCTGTACTACATTTTTATCGGCAAAACTCACACACAAAACTCACATTGTTGCTGAATTTCATGAAGGAGTGGATATTCGCCGTACAGATTGAACCTCTAGGTCTCCAGATCACAGTTCTATTGAATATGTTTGGGATGGTCTAAGAAAAGCCATTTCTTAACTCAGGACCCCTCCCAAACTCCCCAGGAATTAAATGTCCCGCTTTTGGAAAAATGGGCTTTTATGCCACAAATACTTGTTGATACTCTCATTTACAGTATAGAAGCTCTTTGTGAGGCTTGTATAGTAGTTCAAAGAGGTCACACTTCATATTAGACAGACTTTGCCAGAGGTAAATGCTTCTTCTCTGATTCACGATTTCACACTTTTAGATATGACCTGTTTCCTTATTTACAAATAAAATCTCTTCCTATTTTTATGTTTCTATATTCTTTCTGCATTTGTTATATGTCTCTGTGTGAAATTTCGTGACAACACAGTGAATAGATCATCAGTTTTTATAGATTTTATTTTTGTGACATTAATTTTGGACATGAGTGTATGTTCCAAATCTCTTGCGATATCAAAAGATAGTCTTTTAAACTAATTTTTTTGGTAAAGGCGATAGATTTCCACAAGTTTCATTATCATAACGCATAGTTCTTTCTTTTCTGATGAAGGAAATAAACTTAGCAATGATGATGATGTTACAATATTTCTGATTTTCAATATCCAGATACAGTTCTGCAGTTCACTTTGTAATTCAAAGTCTGATTCAAAATTGAGTCATTGGCAAGAAAGGAATTATATAAATTACTATGAAATTGATTTTTTTTTCAATTACTTTTTAATGTAGAGCTAGTTTTCCTTCCTAGTAATTATTGCCTTCCGGACTGAAAAGGTTCAAACACCACGAGTGTGGCGAACATAGACTCTTCCAGGAAAGGGTGTACAAGTACTTGGCCAAAACTGAGGAAACTTTTCTAAGGAATTTGTCTTTAATCCATTCGTTTAGTATTCTGTTAGTTCGATTGCACAAGTAGTCTCGAAAAGCAAGGCTGTAATTGTTCATGTTGGTTTAGCCATGACATAAAACTGCGTTATCCAATGTGATGCAGGATCACGTGAAGAGAAATATGCTTATATCTTACTGTAGTTATAGTTTTAGTTAGAATAGAATTCGGTGTTTTTTAGCTTGAATTACTTAGATTGATGGAAGTTAACTGATTTTTTAAAATTAGGACTGTTATCTTCGTCTTTTTTCGTTCTATTTATGAAATTTAAGATTCTTAATTTGGTTAGTACGTAATCAGAGATTGCTACTTCACATTACTACTACTACTACGCTCTCTTTCGCGAAAACCAGTTATTAAAAAGAAAATTCATAGGAGAATACGTTTTAACAAGTAAAACATTTTCATTTCCATGTATTAATTAAAAGAGTGATTTATTTACTCATAGTAAAAAACCAAAAGTTCTGTTTAATTATCAGTATAACAAAAAGAAAAATATTTAAAATAAATAGTTTAAAGAAAAAAGATTTGATAAGAGCTTCCGATTGATCAGGCGTATCTGTAAATTTGAACACACGACAGTTGGCTTAAAAAATTTTATTGAAGACAATAAATAACGGTTAAAACATCTATATTTTTATAAAGTATTTAATTTTGATAATAGATGATAGAAGTCGAAATGAAAAGCAACAAATATTCCGCCTTAGAGTTTAAAAAAAAGTTGAGTCTAATTGAGTTTGCTATAAACTCAATTAGAAATTACAAAATTTCGATTGGAAGACAACAGTGACAATGATCTAATGACCTACAACACACAATAATGTGAACTTTCTGAAAAATTTAATTAAAAGTGTTCGCTTTTGACAATGACAACGAAACCAAAAGAATAGAATTTATTTTCCACGTCACTAGCATACTCGCTTTTTACTTAAGAGGTACCCATTGAACTAAGGTCTGAAATTCTCTTGAATTTATCAAGAAATAAAACCACTAATATGTTGGTTTTTATTAAAAATATCGTGGAAGTTACTGGCATAAAAATGTTAAAAAAATTGTTTTAAGGTAGCATGAACCATCGCCTTAAATTTACTTTCAAAATATTGTAAAAGCAAGGTGATTCTTCCATGAAATACTTAAATAATTTTGTACTTCACGGAAATATTATTGCATGCTTAAGACATTAACAGATTTCGAAAGTTTAAATCCACTAATTGTACATGATATACAACTGTTTACTTTAAAATCAGATAAAAAAAAAGCACATATAAATTCAAACATGTGTGAACAATTAGCAAAAGAGTGTGACATGTTATTTATATAAAAAGAAAATCCTTCTCAGAAATTTCACATGAATATACTTATAAAAATAATTCTGAAACTGGAATCAATAACGCAATACATATTTCTCCTCTAATTGGAAAGAACTTGAAAAACAAAACTTTAATTTATTAATGATACAGTTACGACAAAACAAATCATATTGTTTGAGATGATTGAATGTTTTTATTAATGTCACATTTTGAAACTATAGGAGGAATAGCAGCGATGGATCTTGTTGGAAGAATAGAAGTTTTCAACCATGGTCACAGGTGGCATGGATAGTATCTGAATTAACACCCATTTCTTCAAACAACCACATCACGACAATAGAAGGACAATTTAATTCTTCTGCAAGATGAGTGTTCAGTTGAACCTGAACTCGAAGCCAAGACTTGACAGAAAAATATCGGCCATAAGTTCATGACTATGATTAATCAGCTACCGTGGCCATTTAATTTTGGGATGGGTCAGAAAATAATATTAAAACTTGTGACATCTCACACGTCCTTCCTCTAACATAACCTCTGTGTTCTTTGACGGCCACGATTAATGGCAAATCTTTTCCAACCAAAATCCAAGAAGTGAAACGAAGCATAGATGCAAATAAGATAACCTTTAAAAGGATAGAAGTTTTAGTGAGCGGGATGGCAATTTAGAAAAAGTTCAGTGTAGAGAAGATAGAAGTGTTGATTGACAGCTTATCTAGAATCCCGTAAAGCTCGCCATTTTAACCAAGGTACATACCATTGTGCGACAATTTGGAGAAATATTTGAAGTAGATTGGACGTTGAGTATTCAACCAAGGTAGGAAGATTATATTCTGAACGCGAATATATTATTAAGATTGAGATTAGGCGAATATAATATAATTATATTGATAAGTGATCTAATTGCGCGATCTGTGTTGATTAAGACTACGTGTTTTGGTTTATTCTCACTTAATATAAGTTTGTTCGATATCTAAGTAAGTTAAATTCTTAATAAAAGTCATATTAAGAATTCTAAAATGTCTCATCATTTCGAGAATCCCACACCTCTAACTTACGCTGAAACCCCACGATATGGTCATCGAAGGTCGACCATGTCGCAAACTCAACAATTGGAAACGAGGCAATGGAAAAATCTCGACGATTAAAAAAGTCGGTGAAAGTTGGGATTCATCATAAGGTCTTACAATGGCTTCAAAGGGTTAAAAAAAATTATTGTCACAATTTAGCTAGTTTCACATAATAATGAAATATATCTCATAAATATTTAGCCTCACAATAATTACATAATTTCAGAAATATTTAAAATTCTCTTATAAACTTACTGTTAGGTAACCAAAGGTTTTTAAGGAGTAAGGTTATTTACTAAAGTCTATATAGCAAAACACCTTTTATAATTTTATAAAACTTCCAATTTTATAAAAAAAATCATATAGTTTTTTTTTAAAGTAATTTAAAACATTTTCTTTCAGCTCATATATTTTTACTTTTGCTTTTATTACTTGTTTTCCTTTACCTCTTTTTCAAAAGGTAATCCAATTTCTCAAGCTTCTTACTATTGAAAACATTTCGTAGTTGATACTTTGCAGTATATTCTCTAATGGTTTCATTTTTAAAAAAACGTCATGTATTTGGATTTTAAGACAGTAGAAAAGTTTTAAAAGGAAAAGTAAATGAAAAATATCTGTACAAATAATGCATCTTTGTTGAAATTTTCCATACTGATAGAACCTTTTACTTCCTCTTAATGCACTACTGATGTAACAAAATAAAATATAGCACCAAATAAAAGAATTCAAACTTACAAAAATTATAATGTATGGAAACATATTGATGTATACATCTTTTTTTTATTTTGTTCAAAAAATGACTAAAATTTAGCGAACATTTTATAAAAAAAAGAGTATACGTTAAATAAACTACAAAATTCTGAGGATATAGGCGTAAGATGATATTTGAACATTAGCTATCATATTAAATTTAATTTATCTTATCCACGTTGTAATGTCGTGCCCCCCAAGTTTGCTTAATTCCTGCTTAGTGAGAGTAGCTTTAGTAAAAAAAAGTGTGTGTGCTTATGACCAAATGATAGAAGGGATAACTTCAAATTTTGTCATGTTATTTCAGGGATTAGTTCGGTGAATAAAAAACAAGGGGATATTAGTATTGTCATATAAAATTATTTATTCTTGTGTCTGTACTCATAAAATAATATTTTTTGCGAAATATACAATCGTATTTGTAAATTAATTATATTCTAAGATGGAAACAATAGGCTTATGGTAGATACAAAAGATAGGATTATTTAGATACAAAATTATTTAAGTATCTAAAAAAAACTCCGTTAATCATTGTTCCGTACTTCATCATGCTTTTCTTTGGATCATTTGACATAAGTAAATTGAAATTTGTTTTGCCTTTTGAAAAATAAATCTACATTAAAATCCCCACTTAAAATTATAGGTAATTTATTCAGAAGAACCGATACGGCTTTGTGAATTTTGGTTGTAATTTAACAATACTCAGTTGTATCCCTGAATTAATCTAAGCAAAGGGATAGTAAGGGATTGATTGGGAAGAGAATAATCTAGATCAAAACCTTGAAAAAGGGATTGAATCAAAAGAATTATATCACATAAACTCTAGCTTATACTGTGGTTCATAGTTCATTATATGGCAGTTTAGTTCAAGTATACCCAATGCTGCTGCAAGGTAAGTCTTCTTAATTATATTTTGTCTTATTGTATTTTAGTTATCCAAACACGTTCGGAAGACTTTTTGACAAAATAGCATATTTAAACATTATAAATGCTTTTTTAGGACTCAATACCAATAAATACCAATTTTAACTAACCATATTTAAATGATACAAAAATCAAAATTATACGTGAAATTATAGCGATATTTTTATATAATTTTAAAGCAATTAGAGAAAAAAGTAATAAAATTATAGTAGTAAAAGTATTACGAAAACAAATCAGAGGCATTTATCTAGAAAATGTATTAAAATTTTAATATTTTATTTTAATATTTACAATTTTAGAGCTGATTGAGTAAACATTATAAGAAAAGTCACATTATTTATGAGACTATTATTTAAATAACAAGCCCTAACTCAAAAACTATTCATACAATAAGAAATATTTTAGTACATTCTTTAGAAAATACGATAAATATCAGGTTCAAAAAATTTTATAGAAATACACTGCTGGCCACCGTAAATGCAACACCAAGAAAGACAAGAGATAACACAACAAAATTTATTTTGTAGATAACATGTTGACCAAGTATCAAATGATTAAATTTATAGACTTCTGTGAAGTGTGGTTCCTGCCACAATCAGTAGCCAGAGTAGCCGCCATTGTTGGAGATCACTGCTGCCACACGCCTCGGCATTGATTCAAAGAGACTTCGGATGTGTTCTTGGGGTACAGCAGACCAAGCAGCTTCCACACGTCTCCAAAGTTGATCTGGTGTGGCAGTTGGGGGTGTAATCTGGGTCAATCGTTGAAAAACCATGGACCACATGTTTTCTATCGGTGAAAGATCCGGAAAGCAAGCCGGTCAGGGAAGCAATTTAATCTGGTGATTGACGAAGAACCTTTGGACAATGCGTGCCACGTGTGGTCGCGTATTATCCTGTTGAAATATGGCTGTGGCTAAGCCCTGAAGGTAAGGAAGGACAACTGGCTCCAACATCTTGGAAATGTAGAGCTGGATGTTTCAAGTACCAGCACTGCGTGCTAGAGGAGTGTGAGAGTGATATCCAATACCGCCCCATACCATAATATCCGGTGCAGGACCAGTGTGGCGGGGCATAACGCAGGTGTTCAGTATCCTCTCTAAAAATTTTCACTACACATAGCGTATTTGAAAACCTCTCTTTCACTTTCATCCATAAGATAGATTTTCCAAATTAAATAATAATTTAATAATTAGTTTTATCCAGTTATTTTATTATTTACTCTAATTTGCTATACAATTGTATTTAGAAATACTAAATGGACCACCTGATTAAAATGTTGAAAAGGGTATCAGCCATTTTGATACAAGGTTTTGAGCTAATTGATCATTTATAGATTATTACCTTCGTTAATTGCTTTAGATTTCTATAAAAAAGAAAAGATAAACGTCCTTTTTTTTTGTAAATGAAATAATTTCGACAAAAAGAAAACTTGATTAACTTTGCGTCAAGGGTAGACCAAGCAATGGACGTCTTGCGGACAGACCACTCTGCT
>BMAV01000553.1:102282-113198 GCA_019973955.1 Trichonephila inaurata madagascariensis | reverse complement strand
TTTGTAAATTTCATGTTATTTGCGTGCTTCCTTCAGGGTGTTGCATTTACGGTGGCCAGCAGTGTACATTTGTAATATTTTGAGTAATCAGACTCGCAATGATAGATTTCGAACAATTTAAATGCCCACTTCTGCTAGAGCAAAGACCCACTTCCGGTTTTTCTAACTTTATAAAATTGATTGTAACCTGGGATCTAGTTAGCGTAGAAAAAAAAGTATGTTTTGTAAAGCCAAAAGACAGCTGTATTAATTAAAATAAAATGCAAAAATATCTGTTTTGACCGAGTTTGGTCATTTTCAACGTGTTCACATACCTTAAGTTATTTAATGTAACTTTTTCTTAATAACTTTATACTTAATTTTATTTTAAATTTTTAATTATTTTAATTTTCTTTTTAGACTCAAAGTATATATTAAGTAATTATGTGATTAATGGAACTATTTGTTTATTGCTATTCTGATTCGCTTACGAAAATAGATTTTTATTCTTAAATTCACTGCAATATTGCTAATGGTAATTATATTATTTATTTAGTTCTACAAAAATTTGTCCTTTTTCTACATTTTAAGTTTAATTTTAGTGTAGGATTTCTCTATCTCTCTAAGCCTATTTTTTAAAAATATTACATGTTTCATTTCCATGCTTCTACTAGGATTAGAAAGAATCCCACCATTCGTAGAAAGAGGTGGCGGGGTGGGGGAAGCCCCATTTAGATCGAAGCTATAGATAAGGTATAATATTATAGGAACTTTCACGGCGGGGGGAGGGAGTGACAGACTACCGCAAACGTTCCTCCTTTGGTAATATGTCTTTTTAGGGGTGTGTGTCGCAGACGACCTTGTACGAGCAGGATTTCCGACTAGAGATGAAGAAAGCCGAAGGAGCGTTACATACCCGAGCGTGATGTTCATTCAAGTTCACTCTCCAGCAAAACGCGCGTAAAGAAGTTATCACTTCAAAAAATACTTTCTATTTTCAAATAGATGATACTGAATTTACATCCGGTCTGTTACGTCTGTAAGCCGCATCTATACAAGTCCAGTCGTCATAAAATAAGCTTCATTGACGGTTTGGTACGCGTTCTCACTGGTAAGCAAACGGATCATAATGCTGTCACTCCAATGAAGAATTCAAGCAAGAAATTAATTAGTTTGAGCTCCAATTTTTTCATACAATTTATATAAAAATATTAATAAATGCAAACTAAAATTGTGTTTCATAATTCACTGTAAATTTAAAAATTCGATTAGATACGCTTAAAATTTGCAATACTTGCAAGTTGTTGATTTAGATATCTTCATTACGTTAGATTTAAATATTCACGCGTGCTCCTTGTGTGTCTCATTTGTATATAATAAAATAAATTGCTGTAAAAAATTTTAATAAGTAAGAAAATAAATATATAAATATGCTTAAATTAATTAGATAAATAAATAAAGATAAATATAATTATGAAATTAAATTATATCAATATTATCGATTTTAATACTGCAATGAGTATCATTTACGTACACATTACAATTCTTTTACAAAATTAAATCATTTCTGTGTTAAATATATTAGCAATATAACTTTTATTTAATAAAAAATATAATTCAAACTTTATGGGGGGGCCTCACATTATTGAATTTTATAAAATATTTTTGTTTACATAACCAAAAACATCACCTAAATTAATTCAAATATATGAAATTAATACATTCTAACATATCTTCTTGTTTGGTTGAGAAAGGATTATCTAAAATTCTGTTAAATGTTAAAAAAGACCGTCCTACCCCCCTACTACAATCAAACTTTACTCTATCAGAAAGTTTTCCATCCTACTACATCCCAAAATTCAATCTATCAGAAAGCTAGATAGATTTATTAAAATTTAAAAAGCAAAATTCCTGGATCAACTTCTGAGGTAGGTGGTAATAAGTTCAAAGTTAGCTAAAGACTGGTTTGACTACTTTAAAAAGAAATTCGCGCTCATATTGCGGTTCGACACGGAGAAGCCACTAATGATAATAAGGTGGCAGTAAATAAATTTTTAAGTGATTTCACAAGACTTATGACTTTAAAATATTTACAGAAGAAAGAAAATATCCTCTTCAGCAAGTCTTCAGTTGTTCTTAGAGAGAAGTCTATGTATAGTTTGGAAGTGAATGCACGAGAGGACAAAAAAAAATACTCCGTTACCATAATCCAATGATGGCAAGTTAATACTTCTTTTAGCTGTAAATGTAAGAAGAGACCAACATCAATCTTCTATTCAGAAAACCCAAGAGCATTCAAAAAGTTCATTATCTCCTTATCCAATATTGGTGTCTTGACAAAATCCACATAAAAAACAAATTCACAAGAATTTATGTTACATACTAAATTTACGGAGTGCTTGGGCCACTGTCAAAGCTTACCTTGAGCAAAATAATTTGCTTTTGAATACCTAAATCCATTTTTACCATTGATTATACAATTCACCATCCAATGGGCATATAAGAAGAGCTATCAGAATAATTTGGTGCTATTTACTCACACATGGGACTTCCTTCTTCCGAATATTGAATCTCTGATACAACCCATAAATCAGTCAATAATTCCAAATTTCAAAAATCTTTACTCAAGATACTTTAAAATATAGAACTCTATCAACGTGTGATATGGTCGTTCTATGGCGACCATATCTTTGATTGTCAGCGTGAATTAGAGGTGTGGGATTCTCGAAATGAATCGACATGTTAAAACTCTTAATATGACTTTATTAAGAATATAACTTAAATTTCTAATAAATTAGATAAACTTATATTAAGTGAGAATAAACCAAACACACAGCTGTAGTTAAACCTGATCATGTAACTTAGATCACTTATCTAAATAATTATATTATCCACCTACTTTCAATTCTGATAATATTACAAGTCCTAATATCAAATAATCAGTCCTACCTTGATTCAAGCTAAAGTTCAATCACTGTTCTGAGAGACTTTTAGGCACGCGTGCAATGGTATGCACCTTGTAGTAATGGCTAGAAATCTTGGTAACTTTACTAGTGGCTGTCAATTCACGCTTGTATCTCTTCAAACATAAATTTCCCTTGAATTGCCATCCTGCTTACTGAAACTTCTGTTCTTTTAAAAGCTATCTTATTTGCATTTCACTTCTTGGATTTGGGTTGGAAAAGATTTGCCATTAATCTTGGCCGTCAAAGAACTCAAAGGTTATGCTACAGAAAAGACGCGTGAGCCCGTCACAAACGTAACTAAAGAAAATTTTGGAAGAAAGTAACAAACATTGTCATTGTTACTTGTAACAGATGATTAACATGCATTATAGTTGTGAGTAAAAACAAAAAATAATGAATCGATGATTATTATTATACTTGGGGACAATTACCATCGGTAATACAGATATTGTATTTATATAACTGAAACATTAAAAAATAAAACAATCGAGAAAGTGAAAAACACGAGAGAAACATCATGTACTAAATAAAAGTTTAAATTTAAATTTAATTACTACAGAGTAAATTTTTTATAAGTTAATTCCGGTATAAATTCTATTAATTTTATGTTCTACATTTTATTTATTCGTTCTGCTTAAGTTTATTTTACAAGTAGACTTATTCGTTACTTTTAAAAGTTGGTGCCTTTATTGTATTTTGAGTTGTTTTATTTAAAATGTTTTTTTAAATATTACTGCATGTTCCTTTAACAATTTATATACACTCAAGGAGGAACTTTTTTTAAAAAAACAAACTTTAAATAAATAAAAAATTAGTTGTAAAATAAATTATGATAGTTTAAGATTTTAATTGAAATAATGTGCTATGACTAGAACTTTGCAGTTCACAGAAAATATTTTTAACGATCTACTTTTAAAAAGAATACATCAGACTTCGAAAGGTATCAACTAACTTTAATCTCTCTATTGGTGTATAAACAATTTTATTTAATTTCTGTAACACTGTTGCAATAAAAATATACTATTATTGATTGAGCATGATTAAATGTTAAAGAATTAAATAATCAAAAGTTTGTTCTCATTCGAATTCTGTGGTTTATTTTCAATATTCAAAATAAAAAACTGGACAGTATTCTAGCTTTTTTCCTTACATTATTTTTACGATGATTCTTATTTTAAAAGACCAATAAACAAGAACTAACATTTTGTAAAATATTTGAATGTATTACATAAGTGCTATCTAAAGTACATAAATAACAAAAATACGTGTAAGATATTGATTCTGAGCAATCTTTCACTGAAAATGTAACATTATAAATGTAAATATCAACACAAAGGCTTTTCAAAAGTTTTGAGGCTCAATCTGAAAGAAAACTTAACATTTTGCAAGACAAAAGTTTACGTACTTCCTTGTCAATAAAGACAATCAACTCATACATATTAATGATATGCTAATCACTAAAAAGAATCGTTTGATTTATGTATTTCAAATTCAAATTCTTCTAACTAAAATAAAATTTTTGTGTATTATTTTCTCATTTGAATCCGTTCATTTGGAGTTACTAAATAAAATGTTCGACATATTAAAGTCCAGAATATGATTACAAAGGACTGAAGCAATGATTAATTGTCTGTTAAAAATTTAGCATGATATTGTGTGAACATATATTAAAAGGATCTGATCAAGTGTCCCAATTGTTAAATCAACAAGTATAACAGAATGCCTTTTTATGAAAGAAATCACTGTGTTGAATATTATTTTGAAATTTATTAATAAGTGAAAATTAGAGTTAGTTTCTTATGGGGTACAATATATGTATACATTAACAAATGTAGCTTTTTAAATAGTTTAAAACATTAAACCTGAAATGTTTTACTGGAATATGTTTATGAAAATTGAGCTGTTTTTTAAATCTTCCATCGAAGGACTGTTTTTATTGTTGAAATATTCAAAGAGCAAATTTTTTGAATAATTCTAAGAAATATAACTCAAGAATTAATTTCAGTACATAAGTAAAATACATACTGATCATGAAAATATTCGTGGAGAAAAATTATTCACTGGTAATGATAATTATAACCGATGATCAAAAAATAGTAAAACAATAAAAGTCTTTATTTTGAGAAAGTATTTTTTACTTTCAACATTACTACAAAACTTTTTTAAACGCACGAGAAGATTAAAAAATAAAATTTAAATCTTTTGCATCCATTTAAAATCGATTTTTTTAAGCGATATAAACATCGCAACACGACAAAAATATTATTTCAAACATATGGATAAATTCATTCAGAATAAGTAAATAATATTTTTTGCTACATCATAACTATATATAAATAACAAAACATTTGATTCTTTCTTAATTCTAACTATTTTTATTTTTAAATTCAAATAAATATTTAGAAATACATGACTAAAAGAAAGGCTTTCTCTTAAATTTCAATTGCACGAAAAACGTCAATCAAAAATATTTAAACTGCATTTTTAATTCATTTGCAAAATATTTTAACCAAATATTATTCTTACATCATTAGGATACGTTATGAAAATACGTTAGAATGGATATGGAATATTATGAATTTTAAATAATTCTAAAATATAAATTTCACTGAAAAATTAAAGTTTATAATTTAATCATAAAGAAAATTATGTTTACCATTCAACAAAATATATCTAAGTAGTTTTATACGCAAAACCTTCACGAGAGTGGAAAACTATGTGAAGTAATCCAAAAAACTCAACGGTGTAAATACCTTTCGCTTAAATAAATAATAATTTTAGATGCGATATTTCATTAATACTAATTTTAAAACCAAAATTTCAATAATTAATCATAGTTTATTACGAAAATTTTCTCATGAATTATTAAAATCTAGGTATATAAAACTTAATTCAAAAAAAAATTTTATATTGGTAAAAATTAATTTAAGCATACTCTTAGAAGACTCTCTTGAGAGACTTTTTTCATGAGCATCTTTATTTGTTAGATATTCTTTCTTTGACGAATGAAATGACCTGAAATAAATTTGGATATCAAAGTAATCTGCTTCACTATAAAAGGAAAAAACCCCATAAAAAATGTGCATTGAATTAATGAACTAAATTAAATTAATTTAGGAGGAATTTCAGTCGAAAACTATTTCAAAAATTTGAGATATATTGCATGATTTTAGTCAATCAAAACAAACCGAATGGTTAAAACTAAATTATAAGGGAATTGAAAGGACCATAACTTCGGTTGAACTGAACAGTCCCCCCCCCCATTGAAACTCGTAGAAAATATATTATAGTTATAGTTATTAGTAATAGTTATTGTTAGTTATAGAAAATATTAAAAGTTATAATAGTTTTAAAAATATTAGTTCTATTTATTGCTTCCATGTGTGCTGCATGTGTAAGTTTTATATTCACACAACATGCTGAAATCGTACCACCGCATTATCAAAAGCCATGTGCAATATTTCGGAAGGAATGATGGAAGCAAGATGGTTACTCCAGTGGCGTAACGTACACCCCCGCAATATCCGCTTTGCGGAGGGCACCAGGGTTAGGGAGGAGGCCCAAAGCCTGACTGCCGCCCTGTACCTTCTCTTTGTAAAATTCTACTTCGGACCCAAAACCTAAACTGTGTATACGTTAACAGTGACCTTGATGGTATCTTCCTATTAGGCAGTCTTAATGGGAACTAAAATGAATTTGTCACAAATATGCCTCTTTTTTGGGAGTGGCAAACGTTTTTTTACAATCAAGGTACTTGTTTTGATCGAGTTCCCTGCGTGACCACTTTTGTTCAAAAATATTTTCTATGAACATATGCTACACTTTCCCCTATGAACAATTTTGTGGTTTTGATAGCTGTGTTGTACGACTTATTATGGTTTATAAATGTAAATGAGCGGAATATTAAAAAAATGGGCATCTGTGATCTCAATTGAAGGAAGAAAATATGAGTAAAGCGATAGACATGAAACGTTTGAGTTGAATTGAAAGGAAGACGAATATGACATTTTTTTTCATGTTTTCCAATAATGAAAATCCATAAGGTTTGTTATTTCTCTTAAATAAACAGTATTTAGATACAATTAGAAATCAATGCGTATCCTTCCTTTATTTTTAAAGCTGTCATTTTCATGCCTGATGTGTAACGCACTCCTGTATCTTTTAAACGTAAACTTATCTTTTGTGTTAAAAGTGCGTGTTATACTCCGGATTATACGGTATTTAAAAAAGAAATTAATAACTTGCAAATAATAGAACGAAGAGAAACAACAGCAAAATTACATTCCAGAAATTTATCTGTAAATTTATTCCTAAATAGTTCGTTATTCCATTAACATAAAATGCTAGCTAGCTTCCCGTGAATTCATTAACGGATCGAAATACTTCTAACCTAGTCACTCAACTCAAGTAAACGCAAGTAAATCATTGTTTCCAAAGCATTCGTTCCATTGGGAATTGAATTTTGCCTTTCCCGAAATTAAATGAATCAATCGAATAGCATTCGAATATTTAAATCCATGGGGTTTATTTTTTGAAACTGGTTTAATGTTTGTTTTACGAATAAGTCACATCTTCTGCAATCCAAACTTCAAAAAAATTTTTAATTTACTTCAGTGAAAAACCTCGCACTTGTATGTTATTATAAAATCAGTCTGATTTCCCACTGGGTGAAAGCATTGTAATTGCCAACCGGGATGAAAAATAAATAAAACTAAGTATTCAGCTGAACAATCAAACTTACTTAGAGAAGACGTAATTCTTTACTCTATTAAAGACAATTTAAGGTTTTATTATACACCATGCATCATTTCATGTCTTTAAAGTTATAATGAATTTTTTTAAATATTTGATAATGATGACCAGAGTACATGTTCAATGCTATAATGTAATGAGATTTTCATGAAAATGATACTAATATAGGAAATATTTTATTATTTTTCTCATTCAGTGGAAATATCTTGGCATTTATGCACAAGACTCAAAAACTTTAAACATAAAATTATTTAGATCATTTATGTTCAGCTTTTAAAATTTTTTAAGGAGTCAGCTGATTGAATTATATAAGCAACCGAATGAATTTTTAATTAACACTAATAAATGCAGTAAATAGTGACATAACTACCAATGGACAAGGTGGTGCCGTGCTCCGGGGCCCTCAATCTCAGGGGGGGGGCCCTAGGACCCTAACCACCAAGCAAGCTAAATTTGCGATAATTTCTCCCAAATTTAAGATATAAATATAAAAGGTTCCAACTTAACTACAATCCTAGCAATTGAGTTGAAAGTAATTTCAAACTTGTAGGAAATTCCCCTAAATTCTTTTCGTGGTTTGTTTCGGGTGACGAACTTTACTTATAGAAATATTTATATTATATTGTGGCAATTTTTTTTCCATTTTTCAAAAGCTGTTACTTGAAAGAAAAAACTTAAGAGTTCCATAAAAATCTTACCATACTTATTAATACAAATTAAAAAACTGCAGAAGAGGCAATTCCTTCCTAGTTACATTCTATTTTAAATAACAATATGGTTCATGATAAGCTAGTTTCCTGCATCAATATTTCGTGAACTTCTCGTATTTGCAATACACAGATGTAATTTTGGCTCCCTCTTATGCTGATTTGCAAAGGTGTTTTTTTTTAAATAATTTAATAATATTATATTTTCTTGTCCATGCATATTTTTAGTATCATTTCCTGTCTGTTTTGGTGGACTATTTTGTCGCTGTAAGCTCTCTAATAAGTGAGTTCGTTTCTCCCGAAAAAATAAAAAAATTAGCTAGGGATTCCCCAATTGCATTTTGTAGCGTAATATTACTCCTTCCTTTTAAAGTCAGTAAGAACTAAAGCCCATGCGATTTGTATTGCATAAATTATGGATAAAAAAAACCCAGTGGTGTGCTTAAGCTCAAACAATGCCAAGCAAGAGAAGATAGTAAATAAAAATTGTAGTTTTGTTTATTTAAAATATTCATATCTTTTTACTTGACAAAATCCAACCAAAGTAGAGCCCTATTTCCTTTTATTTACTAGGGCTTCTGGATACCTAGCTACGTCACTGGCAGTAAAGATACTAAGTTCCACCTATGCTTATCATTATCTATAAAAATTGGCTAAGAAATATCAACAAAAATCCGCTTTAATGTGGTAGTATGTTTATAACGTAAAAAGATCAATATTTACCGATTAGATAGTTATTTTAAACGAAAATATTTTGTACCAAATTGATAAATTTTTATTCTTTGTAACAAATAATTATAACTTTTCTTTTAAACTTTTAAAACTGGTTCTTGTATTCTTTTACGAATTATAAGCATGAAATGATAAATAATATGTGTAACCTTATTTACACTTACACTTTTTTATTTTTCACTTTCATTCAACATTAAATATTTTGAAAGCTTTCTAAAATATTATACTTTATTTAACTTAAAGTTTATTATTTTTTTATTTTTCTTGCCTATAAGAGAGTAAAATAAGGAATAAAACTACAATTTTATTTTTGCGATTCTGTAAATAATTCATTCGGCAATTTGAATGGTTGTTATACTTAATGAAGAATAGACTTTATAGTAATTTACTGTAATATTCAGAGATTCCTTTTTAAAAATTACATCTCTGTAGCTGTGATACACAATATAAAAAGATATGTACTAAACTTATTTTTTTTTAAATATAAAAAGCTAGTTTTATTCGTTATTTTTTTGCTTACTTTATTTTATAATTCTACAAATATCCAGAAATATTTATGTTAAATTTAACTTATTTTGGATTCATTTTCTGAAATCATTTTAAAATATGCTATTATATTATATATATATATATATATATATATATATAGTCTTATTCTCTACAAACAAGAGATAACATCCAACAATCACATTCGAAAAACACATAGAGAGTAGGAAAATCACACAATGAAGGACATATAAGCAACCGAGATTAAAAATTATAAGATGGATACTGCAGTATTATAACATTGCTGACTTAGGACAGCTAATATATAAAATAATTTATATAAAAGTGGGGTTGAACATGTTTTTTGGCCAGCCAACCTTCCCCCTTTACGTAAATAATACTGAGCAAAACCCTATTGAAAGTAATGGATAAAAATACCTAAATCAATTAGAAGATAGAGGTAACTTACCTAAAAATTGCACTTCAAAATGAAGAGCCAGCGCTAAATCTAATTGCAATAAATAAGTTATTGCCAGATTCTGGACCCTAATGCAAATTTAAATCATGTGAATGGCTAAAATGTAGTACTTAACAAAAGTATAAAAGAATGGAAATAAAAATTAATAAGAGTTACAAATTATAGCATAACTTTTTAGTTATATACACTGCTGGCCACCGTAAATGCAACACCAAGAAAGACAAGAGATAGTACAACAAAATTTATTTTGTAGATAATATGTTGACCAAGTATCAAATGATTAAATTTATAGACTTCTGTGAAGTGTGGTTCCTGCCAGAATCAGTAGCCAGAGTAGCCACCATTGTTGGAAATCACCGCTGCCACACACCTCGGCATTGATTCAAAGAGACTTTGGATGTGTTCTTGGGGTAGACCCAAGATGTGTTCTGGGATTGTGGAAACACGTTGCCAAAGTTGATCTGGTGTGGCAGCTGGGAGTGTAATCTGGGTCAACCGTTGAGAAACCATGGACCACATGTTTTCTATCGGCGAAAGATCCGGAGAGTGAGCCAGCAAGGAAAGCAATTCAATCTGGTGATTGACGAAGAACATTTGGACAATGCATGCCACATATGGTTGCGCATTATCCTGTTGAAATATCGCTGTGGCCAAGCCCTGAAAGTAAGGAAGGACAACTGGCTCCAACACCTCGGAGATGTAGCGCTGGCTGTTTAAAGTAGCGGCAATGCGTACTAGAGTAGTGCGAGAGTGATATCCAATACCACCCCATACCATAATACCCGGTGCAGGACCAGTGTGGCGGTGCATAACGCA